>JAOVVO010000283.1:0-95686 GCA_028564675.1 Onchocerca lupi
ATAGGTAAATTCCTTCATTTCATCTATCATTTCTTTTTTTTTTTTTTTTTTTTTTTGTGAATTAACATTAATAATTAATAGAGGAAAATACTAATACTTAAATTGACTGATTGAAAAATTTAGAATCTTCTTCTAAACCTTCTATATGATTTAACATCAATAGTCAATAGGAAAAAATATTAATACCTAAATTAAATTAGTATTACTTATTAATAAAATAACTTAGAATTTGCTTTTGCACTTCTTTTTTCGTTCTTTTGCATATCATCGTCATTATAATTCAATATAAAGCAAAAATTATTTCAGTTTTAATAGTATTAATTCAAATTTGAAAAATTTAATTTAAGAAAAATGAATTAGAAAAAAAAAAGAATTCAAAAATGAAACATCCACCATTGTGAAACCGATGGTACCATAGGATTAGGCAAGAAAGCCGCCTTCATCGAGACATATTTTTCGAAATGATTCATTTAACTAAAAACGATGAACTTAGGGCGTGGTTATGTCATCCCCCGTGTCAACGATATTTCGTCTCATTGATACTTTTCTGGATGGCTTTTGACCTCTATTGCTAACTTTTTCCATCCATTTATGACATTCTTAATCCCTTTCTTCCTAATTTTAAATCATTTCGACACATTTATGATCATACTATTAATAAATAATTCGTTGAAAAAACGGAACAAAATTTTGAAAAATATTTGATTATTCCAGTAATTTAATGCATAACAATAATTCTTAATCTTATTCATATTATTTATCCAAATTATTATATTAATTAAAAAACCAAGTAATCTATCCCAAATTATACAAAATTTCTCTTTATGCCATTTTATTTATGCCATCTCTTTTTTTGTCATTTTTAATAATTTTATCTTGCATCATTACCATATATTTTCAAGTATTGTTAAATTCGGAAAACAACTACCACCGAATTCGAAATAGCAGAAAAATGTAAGTTATTCAAACAAGAATGGAGTTCATTTCTGGCCAAAATTTATTTGTGCATTTTAATAATTTTACCTCATCAAGTGTTAATTCCAGAAATCAGTTATCATCGAATTCTGGGATAGCAGAAAAAGAAAAAGTTAGCCAAATTATTTGGATCAATGAAGAATTCATCCTTGTTGATCAACAAAAATATCTGCGGAGATTGGACATGTAATAATAAAAATCAAATATATTATCAAACGTATCTTGAAAAATGACCAGAGAATATGATGTTATTTATGCACTACTCATTACAGTATATGTATTGTAAAACAGAAGGCGGTATGTGTCTTTGAAGAATGTGCGAATGCCATCAATTGGTTGTCACCTCAAATCAGAATTATCTTTTTCCAAAGAAAAGAAGCAGCTTAGAAGTAACTCTCGCAATATAACGCAATTCCTTAAAACTTCATTCCTTTCCTTTACTCATACTATCATTGACAATTTGGCGTAACTATTTAATTTGTTTTTTTTTTTATACATTACATTCCGCTTGTCGGCATTTTTCTTCTCATCACGTTTCGTCTAATCGTCGCGTAATATTCTCTTTCGTGTTATCCCAATCACTATTAAGTATACTAACTGGATGGCCAAATTTGGCGTTTTTACTTTTTTACACTAATGGACGCTCCAGTTAGTTTATATAAATAAAAGCGTAAAATGTTCGTTTGTACAAAATCTTAAATCTTGGAAGTTCTTAAACACGGCCCTTATCTATATAAAAACACGTGCTTATTCGAATGCAACGCTGTCTCAAAATTTCAAACCATTCAGTGAAGAATTTGAAATGCTGTGTGGAAATGAATGATGAACATGTCTATTTTTATTTATGAAAATTTAAAAAATTTTAAAAAATAGTAACATTTTGAAGTAATATCAATTTATTGTACAAATTTCATGAATGAAACAATAATACATTGCGCTGAACAGCCTTTTTTTTTCTCACGTTAAATTTAATATGGAATCTTTTTCGATTTTGATATTGCTCCGATTATAGATTATTTATTAGAGATCTATTCACGTATAAGATATATTTTTATGTTCCTTTTTAAATGAATAGAATAAGATTAAGTTTATCATTTTATCACCACTATTATCATTGTAAACAAAAAGAATAAAGCATCATAATCAAGTCAAGCAAGAAATACTCAATCAAATGAAGTGGATGAAATTGAAGAGCAACGTTATTCTTTCACTTCATAGATTATTGCCCTTAATCGCCAGGAATACTCTGCGTATACGGTATCATCTCAGTTAACTTCCTCGTTTTCTTCTTTTAATCCATTCATTGATATTTTTTCAACTCTTCACAAAATTATTAACACTAGACTGTGAGAAGCATTTCTTCTTATCATCAATATATTAATCAATCGTGACATTTTGATCAAAAGAAACGAACGTCAAATATCGACTTCCCAAGATGATTCTGTCATAGCATTTAAACGATGAAATGATATCATCAAAATATCGATAACTTAACAATCATCATATCAGAATAATCGATGATCCGGGAAAACTTCAACATAATAATCCATGTAAATTATAGCATACGTGAATTTTCATAATCCATGTAAATCCAATACTGATTATCTTTATGAACCTTAGCGTTATTAATTCCTTTTACAAATCAGTACTGAAAATTACTATTTGCAAATTTTGATAATACTAATTGATCTCTCGAAAATTGTGATACAAACAATTGTTGCAAAATATCAATGTAAATCATAATAAGAAATGATAAATGACAAAATATTCTAATATATTAATTTATGATCAATTAAATATTATCTAAAATTTAAAATAACTTTTGGGTGGAATCATAAAAACATGTTTCCATTATATGATTGACTTCGATCGTGTCAATTGAACTGGTTTCTTATAATTTTATATAAGAATAAATACTTAACTCATAGATTCAATTGTCAACAGTTCACCATTTAACTCAACTTTTCCTATGTTTACAGTGACCCTTCTCTTTTTCTACACACTTTATATTATCATTCCACAAGGTTATACCAATTTTAACATCATTTACATCACGAATTATTTAATAATGATAGAATTAACATTGTAGTAAAGATTTTACAGTCTGCTACAATAATATTAATTACTAATTAAGTGCTAATAATTCTATCACCTTAAAGTGATTTTCTATATCCCGATTATGTTGATTTTGAATGAATTCTTAACTTACACATTCAAAATGTAAGATTTAAAAAATAAAAATAATATTTTTAAGAGAAATATTTCTCATGAAGTGGAAGTTATGGGAATTTTATCTGATTTAGAGGGAAGGTCAAAGAACATATATTTTTTGAAAAATTGAATTCAGAAATGCAAAAATATGGAAGAATTGATAATATTATTATAACAGATTATCAAAATAATCGGAAATAATATGAATTCAGGATATTCGTTGGTATGCTACCTGTGCGATAGTATCGGCGAGAGCAATTGTTTCGGTGCAACATGTATCGGTACCGCTTGCATTAAACGCTCTGCTCTTATTCATGGTAAATACTAGTGAAGCCTAGAACGAAATACCCAGGCAAAATCAAAATTTTTAAACTCGAACGAAGTTTCTAATTTTTTAAACTAGAAAGTTATCCAACTTCCTGCTACATATTTACTTCAAAACGATTTTGGTAAGGATTAGTCCTTATGGAAACAAGTGGAAGATTTGTGTCCAGAAGTTTTTATTAATAATGGAAGTTCACAAAATTATTTCCACTAATTTTCGGAAGATATTATTAAACCTTTAATGATAAATCCTGCATTTTCCATAATTCAGGACATTGTGACTTTATCATTTACTGTTTCATTCCGAACAAGAAAACTTATACTTCCTAGCCATTCAAAATATTGATGCAAATTTTACAGTGATTTTGCAGCGACATATAAATCAACAATGTTTATTGATAAAAAGTATAAAAAATGTTAAAAAGTTATTCCAGGATTTCTACGAGTGCAAAAAATGTGTCAACAAACAAGTGAACCATTACTGGAATATTGTGAAACTAACGTTCGTTGGAAAGGAGGTACAGGCACCGAATGCATTTGTCAAACTGATTATTGCAATAATACCGGCAAAGTATTTCAAAATATCTTTTTAATTTTCTTTCCTTTTATTGTCGCTTCTTTTATCTCGAGAATTTTAAGTGTGCGTTTTTAAATAAATTAAAAATTACTCGTGGATTGGAATCAAAAAATCGACAGAATAATTTCAGAGAAAAAAGAAATTATTCTCAAATGGAGAAACATATGCTGATGAAAACTGCAACTAAATAACACCTGACATAAAATACCTAAGAAACACCAGCATATCTTTCCATATATATATCAGTACCAGATGCGATGGAAAAACAGCAAAAAAGAAAATACTTCACCAAAAAGAGGAAAATGCTACAGCATTTTATTTTATTTTTATTTAAAATTGAAAGTTGACGGCCTATCCGAAAAAAAAAATCTCCAAATTCAATTTTGAGCAGTACTGTTGAAGATGCCGTTATCTTTACTTCGTCCATTGATATCCATCATAAAAGGAATAGGAGTTACGACGACTTCACCAAAAACTCCATTATCATCCTCATTATCCATCAATTTTCCAGTATTTATTTCTGACACTTGGATGATCATATCTAACATTCCGCGTAACTAAAAATTTAAATCATAATATATAACTACTTTATGTAAACTATCAAAATTCGAAGTAGGACAATGAGCAAAAGCTTTAATGTTTACCTCAGCTAATTTATTGCGAATTTCAATTTCTCGTTGAACTGCGCGATAAAGCTTAGAAAACATTTTGGCAATTTTTCTCTCAATATTCTCATTCCCATAAATATCTGAAAAGAGTATATAAGTTACAAATTATTTTTTGATTGATCCTTTGTTTGTTAATAGACATGCAAAAATTCCACATCTCTGACAGCATTTATTTCCAAATTTATTCAAGACAAAATAAGATCTAGATAGAATATGGACTTTTGAATAAAGTCTCTCTGATTCCTTTTCTTAATGAAGTATTCACTACATTCTTGATAAATGTATTGTCTGTTTTTGAATAAAAGTAACGTAAATTGAAAATAATTAATCTCAACATTTGGAGAGTTTTGATGAAATAAAAAAAAAAGAGCTAACCACACATAATGTTTATTGTCTTGAGCAATATATGTAGATATTCCGGACGAAAAAAATTCTGCATTAGAAATACAAGTATTGGATAGATGGTATCTGATTTACGTCCTGACAGTGCCACTGTCAATGCTCCACGTTTGTAAACCTGAAAAATAAAATGTTCCAATTTTCAGATTACAATTATCTCCAGTACTATAATAAGCAAAAGATTAATCAAGGCATTATTTCAATCTCAAAGATGGCTGACGGTAAGATATAGCATATCGTAACATATCGGTATTTGGAATGGCCTGGCTATAAATTAGATTTAAAAAATTTAGTAAAATAGAAAGAAACAGTGATAACAGTGAAAGACAACCTGCATTAACGCTCCGACAATAATATCAGGACGTGATCTGTAGTGTTTCTCGCGAAAAAGAACATCAACTACTTTCCAGTGCTTAAATCGCCGCAATAACAAATCAACTTTATTCAATTTGGCCTAGAATTAAACATAAATTAGCGCAACTTATATATATATAAGCAAATGCAAATAAATATGAATAAATAAATAAATGTAATCAAATTTTTCTGTCCTCACGATTGTGAAGATTGCATAATTAAACAAAACTCTAAAAAAGGTAAAACCTGCGGAACATGAGCAGCAGATAATTCAGTCTTTTCTACAGTCCCACCTCGAAGTAGTTGATATATTGCAGGTGCATTCGAACGCATTCTGAAATGACGTACTGTAGTGATAATCGAAACATAATTTCATGGGTGATGTAAATTAAACGTTATTGACAACACTAAAAATAAAACAACCCAAATTGATTGATATAACACATGTCGAAAAATCAGAGTATGTTTGAATTAGAAAATATGTAAAAATCTTGAAATTTTGAAAATAAAAAGCACTTCTTATGGTATTCAAGTCCTGCATTTTCAGCTCGCGCAGCTTTTAAAGACTCTTCCAACCTTCCTGGCTCGTTTCGCATGGAAATTTGCAATAAATTACCCATACCTATAGCAATAAATTTGTCATTTGATGAAATCGACAATGTTAGTACCTGAAATAAATGAAAAGATTTTTAATAAGAAAAGAGCAGCATCACACAGTACCAAATGGAGAAATGTAAAAACTAATGAGAAAAATTTTATATTGAAGATAACTGATTTAATATACTGCGTAGAACTATAAAATATACCTGAGCAGGTAAGCTAAACGAATATATCAGCTTATAGTCACCACTATCGAGACTGAAAACATTCACCCTCTTATCGAGACCACCGGAAAGAAGACGAGTACCTTTCGATGCAAGGCAAAGTGAAGTCACCTAGAAGTTTTTTTTTGAAATTTTTTCGAATTAATATTAAGAAGTGCAATGAAACAATTAGTGTAAAATATCTGAAGACAAAATACACCCAATATCAAAAAATTTTTTTTAGAAGAAAATCACTCATTTTTAAAAAAAGAGTTCAAAATGAACTGAATTTAATTCAAACATAATATGTCTACCGTTTTATGATGATGATGAAGAGTATGATGTAAAACACCACCGGAAGCAATATTCCAAAATTTAATGAGCTGTCCGCCGGCCGTAACAACGAATGCATCACCGGGAAGAAGTAAAATCTGTTCAATTGGTGAACCATGATCCATAGACATTAGAGCTTGATTCCCTTCCATTTCAGTATTCCAAACCTTCGCTGTATGATCATATGAGCCTAAAGAATAAAAATTACGGATTTGCAATAAATTTTACAGTCCATTTTTCCAAGTGTAGTAATGTAAAACATTCGAATTTCATTCTGAAATATAAATTTAAAGTGAACTAAAAAATATTACAGAAAATGAACTTGACGCTTTATCAATTTAATGATGAAGAATTAAAGATTTTAAATGAGAGAAAAAAAAAAGCAAAAACAGAAATCAATACCGCTTACGAACAGATGATCAGAAAGAATGGAAGCATCACTGCATCGGATATGATCACTATGAACATCACTGAACACTTTCAATGGAATAGATTTTGTTTCGGTAATATCCCATAATTTGATACAACCTTCATCACCCATTGTTATAAGTGTTCTTCCGGATCTTGTAAAAACCACCTAAAAATTGAGTGAAAGAGAGAGTTAGATCAAAGGATGGTAATGATTTGAAATAGTCACATTAACTATTAATATGACCTGCTATAAGTGGTTACAGATCATATAAAATTATTCATGAATTTGAATCGTATGTTTTTTGCTTCAGGAATAGAATCTCAATAGAACATGAATTTTCTTAACAACAGGACAAAATATGTGTCTGCAGAAGTAACTAAAATGAAAACTGCAAAACTGACTGTATGGACTGCGCTTTCGTGGGCTTTGAAAATTCTTAACGGAGCTTTCTTCCCATCAGAAGTGGCTGTTTGTTTCCGTACATTAAACAGACGAACCTTGCCTTCTTCGTCACCAACAGCTAAATATTTAAAAAGAAAAATAGGATAAACACATATAAATATTTTGAAATTTGAAGCCTTTAAAGGGTGGAAAGAGAAAGAACAAACTACGCTTAAATGTCTTAAGCAAATAAAATTCTTGTCAACTAAAATACAGCAAGATTCCCATCAATTAAAACGGAATCGCTTCATTTCCGTTTCATCGGATAATGAAAATGTTTCATTTAATTATCTTCTAAGCAGCTCCAAAGAGTACACTCCAAGAATACATTTCTCAGTACTCAATTTAATATTTCATCGCTTCTTTACACTTTCATAATCAATCAACTTCTTTTAATCAATATTATTATACTATTTTCCTTTTTGTGATCAGTTAATGTTATGATTCCTTAAAATCAAGTAAAATTATTCTTTATACCATTACATCACTAAAATTCTTTATAAAACAAATGTAACTTTACATGCTATTTGCAAAAAAAGTTACTTTAGACATTATTTTTATATCATCATCTCTTTTTAACATTTTATATTTTCACGATAAATTACTGAAAAAGAATTCCACACAGTTGTTCTTCTATTTAACAACTTGTTAAATTGTTGAGAAGTTCAAAAAAATTGTTACAACCAGCCATTAAAAAAAAAAGAAAAAAAACCATACCCAACAATTTACCATCACGACGAAATCTTGCTCCATAAACAGCTTGCTTAAAACGTCCGTATGTAGTCAAAGGTTCACAAATTGTGGTATCATAAACCGCTAACTAAAAAGAAGCAAGATCTCTATTTAAGGGATGAATATCTTTTGTTTTATCCAATGTTCCTATTCAGTTTCCGGATACTCTTACTGCTTTCAACGAAAGTTTCAAAAAAACAATGTAAAGAATAGCAATAAACCTTGATTGAAGAAGTACTCGCGACCATATTACTATCTGTTGGAGAGAAAGATGTGCTGGAGATATTACCTGGCTCTTGAAAGACCGCTAACCGCTGAAATAATATCTTTTAAGTCAATAACGAGTATCTTTTGTAATCGACGACTGAACAATTTTTCTGCAAAAGATGTAGAATTCTGAAAAACTAAAAGCAACTCGTAAAATCACAAATAACAACCTCCATACGCCGCCAATATAATACATCCTTCGAGAACCGTTTTTCCATTTTATCGCTCATGATTCGAGCTGCTGGCTTGTAAGGCTCCACCATTGTCTTGCAATCCCTCTCCCAAGCAGCTATAATAATTTAAGTGTTTGCCGTACTATATTAAACTACTGTTACGCAAAAAATAAACGTATGTGAGGCTCTATGTTGTCCTCTTCAGACTAGATATATGATAACAATCACAGAAGCTAAACAGAATAAAAATCTTCGAAACAAACCAGTCAAGTTATTTTATTTTCAATCACAGTGAAACATTAATAAATTCATAATTCAATATATATTCAAAATATTTTCCACAGTAACACAAAATATTTAAATTTTTTGCAGTTAAAGAATGTTAATCAAAATGAGCGCAGCAATGCTAAGGCTTTTTCTTCGACATCTAATAACTTCCTTTTCCGTTTTTTCACCAATGTCTTTTCAGCAGTTTCGTTATCATTATCATCAGTTTCCATCTAAAGAAAATAATTTATTAGAAATACTGAAGTATATGGATCCATTCCATATATTTGCTACAGTTTTACTAGCAATAAAAAAATTACATAACTCTGTATGTTGAAACTTTCCATTCATATTTTTTGAACTCAACTAAATCTAATTGAATTTCATACAATACTTTTTATTATGAAATCATTATAGTATTAAATTTAGAAAAATAACCAGTAAAACGCATACATCATGGTTATTCATGGAATCATCCTCAATCTCATTCCATTTTCCATCATATTTCTTTGGCTTGTCAGGATCAGGTAACCACGACAAATCTGGTTCGCCATCCGAATCATTACTTTCAGCTCCCAAATCCAATATTACTCCACCCTCCTTGCTTTGTATCTTGTTTATTTTATTTTTTTGTTTCTTCTTTTTTTCCTGAATTTTACTTCAGTATGAATCAAGTCTTTGAAAAAATTAACAAAAAGGAAAAAAATACTATTTTAAAGAATTTCAGAGTCTGACCTTCGCGTTAATAGATTTATTTCCTCATCTAAGAAATGAAACAAAAAAAAAAAAAAAAATAAAGGCAGAATAAAACAATATGTAATAAACTACTAAAATAAAATGGACGCCAAATCTTAGGAATAAGAAAAAAAATACAAAATAACTACCTTCCTCCATATCTTTTGTTTCTCTTTATATGTTATTTTATCAACCTGATCGATCTGTTCCATTTGACGTTTTGCCTCATCTATATTAAGACCACCCGATTCTTCATCATTTGGAACGACAGCAGCTTTACCTTCCTTCATAAAAAAAAAAAAAACCATAAATAAAAACATGCTCAACTAAACTCTAAATTTGATTCAAAGCTTACTAAATTCAAAAACGAATGCCTTATTTATGCAAATACGTAAATTGTAATAAGTGTAAACTTTTCACATATAATTTAAAAAATATAAACAAATTTTGTTAAATGAACTGGTATTAAAGCAAGACAAAACCATACGACTATTTCCACTCCATCGTCTGTGAAGACTTTCTTTACACTCAGCTTCACTCCTTTTTTCAGAATTTTCCTGGCTAATGCATGACGTGTCAAAACTTTCTTTGATTCTCTTTTCGGTTCCTCCAACACTTCGGCAACCTAAATATAAATCTCGGAGATACGATTAGCATTGCATAGTCAAACTGATTGATATTTCGTAAACTGAGAAATATTTTCATTAATTTCTATTTTTAAAGAAAACAAAACTTTGAGAGTACTGACGAATTTTTAGAAGTTAAAACTAAGTTGCTTCCACACAAATTCCATAAAACGAACTTTGTTTGGAAATATATTGAAAACATTTTTTCGAGCTATTTTCAGAAAATCGCCACCATCTTCATCCAAGCCACTACCATTTGCGCTTAAGCTGAAATCATTCTGCGCATCTTCCTTAGCTGCGTTACTTTCACTTGTACCTAATCCTAGATCGATTTCTTCATCCTCGATATCATCGTCTTCATCATCATTATCATTTTCCTCATTTTCCTAAAATATAATTCAGACAAGTAACATAAAACATCTAGTGATCTAACAAATTTATATAAAAAAGAACCTTACCGTCGTAACATCTTTCTTTTCTCTCTTTGTTGTTGAAATCATCATTTTCACTAATTCTTCAGCACTTTTTTCCCCTTCTTGCTTCTGATTTGTGTTTGCATGTAAATTCTGATGTTTATCTGCAATCCGTTTCAAAAACCGAACTCGTGGTGTCGCAGCAAGTCCATAGGATCTATAAAAAAACAAGAAAAATGTCTAAGAGGAAAATAATGTGAAACTAAACAATGAGAGCAAACAATCAATGATTAAGTTATGTGCAATTAGCTCAAGTATTTTGCTCACTTAGCTTGTAGATGAATTTTTGAGATATTTTATTTTAAAATACGAACTAGTCGGTAAATGTAATATCTTGCGGTCAGCTGAATCTGGCGAAAAAACATTATGGAAAGAAAATTTAAATTGTGAGCAATAAATATATCAAAAAAAAAAATCATATAAATTTCTGAAATTATAAAAAAGAATTAATTATCAGTACTTGGCCAATGCCGCAAGATCAATCGTGTCCAAACTGAAAATATCTTTGTTCCGCATCAGGTAGATTGTCCGAATGTATGCTACAAAACTCTGAAAGAAGTGGAAAATATATTTCTTTTTCAGAACAAAAAAGCTGTCATCAGATCCTTAATAAACAAACCCTTTGTGCAAATTCCTTCATTCCCGGGTATTGCGTAATTACTGACTGTAAACGTTTGCTAATATCCATTATTTGATTTTGATTGATACTGGAATAAAGAGTTTAAAATTTCTCAGTTATTACTTCTTAATAATAATGTGACTCATTCGCGGCAATAAAAAAAAGAAAACAAAACGAATCAAGTACCAATTTCGATCACAGCAGTTACATCAAGAGTCGACTAATCCTTTTCCTCCGTTTATTTTACGTAGATCATTATAGTAGCAAAACATGTGAAAAACAAACCTAATTTTAGTGATTGTAATGTTCTTTTTTTGCAATCGTGCAAGCATAGCTTGTTCTTGTGTTGGTGTAAGGACCAAGACTGCTTCACCATTGGCATCCATACGAGCTGTACGTCCTACTCTAAACGTGGTAATCAATTAATTAAACTGTAAAAAAATCTATGTACTAAACAATAGTGGGTTAAATAAATTTCACAAGATATTCCAGATTTCACAAAAAAAAAGTTCCGAATAACTGAAAAAAAAAATTTAAAATTCATTGTTCTTTCTGATAAATATTATTTAACTCAGCGTAATTCTCTTTACCGAAAGAGAAAACTGTTTGGAATTAAAAATTAACCTGTGAATATAATCATCAACATCCACAGGACAATCCAATTGCAGGACTAAATCGACGCGAGCAAAGTCCAATCCTCGACTTGCAACATCTGTAGCGATCATTGCAGCTCCAGTTGTTTTGTTGTTAAATTTTTTGAAAACTTCCAGCCGCTTCATTTGATTCATCGTACCCCATAATCCCATCAATGAAAGGCCTGGCCGTAAATGGCAAAACGCTTCGGTCAAAAATCGCGCCTAAACATATTACTCCATAAATGCATCACAAAAATAAACTACGATTTTTTTTTTTAAATTGGATAAAGAATTGACAATGACCTGTTTGCAACACGAAACAAATATTAATGTTTTCTTCTTTCGATGATTCAATAAAAACGACCACAATACATTAATTTTTTCTTCATCACTGCATATAAAATAACTCTGCAAAATTCTTCGTTATTTCAGACAATAACTGCTATTCATTAGTTTAAATTATATTTCTTACAGTTCCTGTGATTCTCCAATGCCATACTTTTGCTTTACTTTTTTCTTATAAATCAATACTTAATCTTTATATTTGTCCATAATAAAGCGAATCATGAGTCATCTGCTATTGCTGCTTCCTGCTCTGAATATTTCCAAGACACAAAATTTATAAAAATCCAACCAACTTTTCGGAAGTACAAAAAAAAAAGTCTGGGACAAGTAATTAAATTCTACCTGCAGCAACGATTCCGGTGTAGCCTGAGGAGCATTTTCGTGAGCAGATATGTATAATGGATCTCGCAGTGCCAAACGCACTAAATCCTTCACATTTTTGGTTTGTGTGGCAGAGAAAAGCAATGTTTGACGATTTTTCGGCAAGTTTTCTAAGATTGCATTCATCTGTAGCAAGCGGAAAAATAAACTGGATTACAACATTATTCGATTATTCAGTGCGATATGTCTCTAACAACCATAAGTCAATTATGGTCGAGAAAAAACAAAAGTTGAACCGTTCTGTCTCACCAAGCTCTTCATCAAGATCATAATATTTGAATAGTTATATATGTTCCAAAATTACAGGATATATCTATTATATTGAATGATGCTTTACCTGTCTTGAGAAACCAAGGTCTAAAATCCTATCAGCTTCATCAATGACAAGAATCTGCAGTTGATCACATGAAAATGTACTATTCTCGTCCATATGTTGCAACAATCTGCCAGGCGTACATACCACAATATTTACCGAACCTATTCGTTTGCTTTCAAACTCTACATCAGTTCCTAGAAAAATATCGAAAAATTATTTTAAAGCTATTTTTGAAAAACACAATGGAAATTTAATATGGATGATATTGACCAATTGAAAATTAAAAATAAATTATCACGACTGATATCTTTATTGAAATATGACTTGTGAGTACTGGAAATAGATCACGGCGATGTTAAACTTTCGTGCTGCATATATAGTATTAGCAATAGATTAAAAATCAAAAAAATGAGTTTGAACATAAACAAATACTGCGAGTAAGCTAAATATTATATGAAATATACCTCCAATAAGCACAGCAGCAGAAAACTGATGATGTGCTCCGATTTTGTTCAGAACTTGAAATGTCTGGAAAGCGAGCTCCCTAGTGGGACTGATAATCAAAGCGCCTACTCCGTCAACTGTACGCGACCATCTTTGCCGCCACAAACATTCCAAAACCTGCAAAACCATACATGAAAGATGGAAACTGTCATTGTCGAAATTGTCAAACTGGTGAAACTTGAAGCGGAATACGGAACGAAGAAGCTAATATCAATTATATTTTTATGGACACCGGCGCCTAACAATTGTTTGTCGAAGAGCATCATTATAAATAGATTTTTTTGCAGGGAATGTATTTTGAAATAAACATAAAGAGCCATAAATTATAAGAATGTGCGATTAAAACGGACGGGAATAAGGAAAGCAAGTGTTTTTCCACTGCCTGTTTTAGCAGCACCAACCACATCAGCACCGGTCAGTGAATATTGCAATGATTCGCGCTGGATATCAGTAGGATTTAGGAAATTATTTTCCTCGAGACCTTGGTGTGTCGCTCTCGATAATGGCATTTGCGCGAATGAAGTAAATGTACTGCTGTCTTCCTGTAATTCAAATTTCTTCACTATACTTTTCATATTATACTTTTCACAGAGATTATACTTCAATGAGATAAGAAGAGCAATTAATTCAAGTTAAAACATACTTTTGCGAAATCGGCATATCGTGCGGTTATTGACTCAACAGTTTCCTTCACAATTTTTCCATTTTTTCGTCGTTCAGAAATCCGCTTTTTTGGAAATTTACTGCCCTTGTTATGTGAATGATGCATATATACGACTGAAAAACCGTAACTGATTGCTGCAATGGAATCGGACTGAATCCATACGATGGCATGTACTGCCACTGCGAATAGATAATAGCTGACAAATCATATAAAAAGAAAAAAAAATTCAAATGACAACTACATGTGGTGTGAAGAAATTCTTGTTCTTGAAAATAATTTTAATTTATATCTTTCCATTGACTTGCAATTTTATCCATCTTTCATGAAAACAAACAAAAAATAAAAATGGAAATTCATATGCAGGTCCAAAAGATTAACATTGAAAGAATGGTATGGGAATCCATTTAAAATAAAAATAATGACTCTAATAAATATCCTCGTTTTCTCTATTTCTACGGGAGTTTGAGTTTCTCTCTTCTTGAAGATTAGGAAGGTCATTGAATACAAGAGGCCTAAGATAAGATGCATACAATTTTCAAAGAAATGAACTTAATATAACAAGAATATTACGGTAACTTTACCAGTACAAAACACAATGAAATTAAACAAAGCTTAATTTTTTATTTACACCCCTTTCATATATAACATAAATTAAAATTAATCCTTTCATATATAATATAAATTAAACTAATACTGAATGCAAATCCTATGACATTAAAATAGCAAAAAATGATAACATGGTTATCGTCTAATTTTAATTTCCTTGAAAAGAAGCTAATCGAAATAAACTATTTTTTTGACTTTTCTGCAGAAGACTGCTGTTGTTGCTGAATAGATCGAAGATGTGACTGCGTCTCCTCTTCCGCTGCTTGTTTCTTTCGTCGCATTTCTGTGTATTGTTGAATTTCTTTTTCTAATTCTTTATTTAAATCGCCAAGTGTTTTGCCTTCAAACATTACTGCCACAGCACTTTCAACAGAAGGAGTTTCCAAATGCTTCACAGGCAATTCGTTCACCATTTCCTTATTCTCCAAATGATATTTACTGGCTAAACGATGTAACTGATCTTCCAATGATCGATGAGTCTGCAATGAATTATAGTATACATTGACCATTTATCGATAGAATTATTATTAGTCAAATATACTTCTAAATAAGATCTACATCGTCGAGATATGAGGAAAAAAAAATCAAAAGTCTTTTCAAAAAAGTCAGTAATAACAAAAGTACTAGAGAATAAGAACATATATGAGAAAAATTATACAATCCATTTCTACAAGAATTCCTTACTTCCATTCACTAAGAAATTTACTTGCTCCCAAAGATTGTTTAAACATAAAATTAAAAAGCAAAAAAGTCAAAAAATGTTTGATCTTATATACTTCCTCAAAAATTTCCTCTACAGCTGTAACATGTTAGTTTTAATAAACAGTGATAGATAAGAACCTATCGATACTTCTTAAAGTCTTAAGATTAAAATGACTGCACTTAGTAATAGGACTGAAATGACAAAGTAATTCTACCTCAGGTGTAACATCCACAAGTCCATCTTCTTTGCCAGCCATTTTGGATTCATATTCTTTGATCTTTTTCAGGAATAAATTTTTCACTAAGTTATCAAACTTGAAACTTTGTGTCCCTGTACTTACCATTCGCCATCCTGAGGATAATCCTGATCGTAACAACATCACCTGATAATTATATTATGAACATTTGAAATGATACAAATGAATGAATAAAATTAAAGCATCGGTAATGCTGAATGCATCAGTATCAATAAGAAAAAAAAAATCCACCATAAAGATGTCATACGTTTATGTATTCATTTATTTATGTCTTATTTTATTAATTTATTTTATATTTTACTTTGTCTATTTATATTTTATTTTCTATGTATTTTATTTTAATATCTGCAAAAAAATATCACGAAATTCATTTATTTATACTTTATTTTAACCCCGACAATCTCATCCACCTATCTAGAGAACCTCACTTACCTTTAAAACTACCAAACATGCCCAGAAACCCCACCTCTCATATACCTTCGGAATCCTTAACCATCTTGTCCTTCCCAAAACAATAGAAGGTTCGTCCTGCGTATATAAACTTTTTTTAGCTGAGACGCAATGAAAATTGTTACCCCAGCAGATTGTAAATGTAGTATCGAACAATTACTTGAAATATTAAAAAATATTATTTATTTTATTTTAATACTAAATTTAGTTTTTTGCATTACTTAACTCAATCACTTGCGCTATATTATCACAAATCAAATAAGATATGCCATAAATTTGAATTTCATTAATCAATAAATCATTCGTTGAAATGGAATTATTCGATTTATTTATTTATATTTCATTTTATTCCTAATGTATATATATTTATTTATTCATTTATTTGATATAAATTAATCCAATTGTTTGATTGCATTAGCAAAATAAAGATTTACAGCAATCGACAAGGAGTTAGTACAATAGGAATTGCATTAATTAATAAATGAAATCATTCGATTCATTTATTTTATTTATTCATATTCAAATTTATTTTTCAATGTATACATATTTGTTTACTCATTAATTAATGAAAAATTAATTCAATTATTTGGCAATGTCCATTTCTCTCTTTTTTATTCTTTTTCTCTTTCTCTTTGTCTGAGTTAATCTTTCTTATTTTTCTCATCGAATAAAACCCTCTGATTTTTGATTCTTTGATTGAGGTCAGAAGATTAAAGTTGAGACTTAAATTTGACTTAACCTTTACAGAATTTTAATAAACACCAATATCGAGCTTTATTTACATTTCTTAGCACTCCATTAAATAGCAGTAGTTGGTAGTGATTGCAGCTGCACTTGCATTTGCAAACTGCAGTTATCGTTGCAGTTCTAAGCTTTAACATAAATGTTCTAGTCTAATCAAGTATATGGCAAGAGATTGTCTTGTTTACTTAAGTAAGATATGATGAGCAAACGATCATTAAGTCTACAAGCACGAAAAGTATACCAATTCTCTTCTTTCCTTCTCTGTCTCTCTCTCTCTCTCTTCTCCCTCTAAAAACTTCCGATTCATTCTCTTCCTTCATTCTATCTCTTAAAAAATTCAAAAATTTCAATTATTTATGTACAAAAAGATTACATTTTGTTGAATTAATAGATATTCTCGAGATTTTTTTTCTTTTTTTTTTTTTAATTTGGCAAGAATTTTCAAAAATTCAACAATTTACTACTTCAATAGTTGACAGATTGGAGACAATTATTCCAAATTGATTAGTGATATGATCTCTTTTGATATATTCTTAGTTTTAATTACACTTTTGACCTTTCCACTCATTTAAGTTCTCAAAATTTGTAATTAGATTTATTAATAATATCTTGATTATATCAGACAAAACCTTAGTTGTATTTGATTTTTCATCATGATTATATTGCCTTCTTATGCAAATTCAACATTTATGAAATTATAATTTCATTTTAACATTTCAATAAATTTAAATTTTAACCATTTCAGATTTTTTACAATTGGCTGATATTAATTTAATTATGCAAATTTTCCTCTTCTATTAATTACTTATTGTTCGATAAAATCTTTTATTGATTAATAAGCAAGTGTGATATGTTGCGTCAACGAGCAATATGTTAAGAATTAATTTCATAAAATTTAAATAATATTTTGAAACTTGTCTCTTTCTTCATGAAACATCACAATGTTGATCATTTATTAATTAATTTCATAATCAATATCAATTATTTATCATTAATTTTATCAGAACATCTGTCATTTATTACTAATTTTTATCATAATGTCCGATTATTTTCATTCATTTCATAATCAATTATCGATTATTTATTACTGATTTTATCAGAATGCTCAACATTTGTTACTAGTTTTATTACAATATCTGATTATTTTTTTTAATTTCATAATCAATACCTATTATTTAATATTTAATTTTATCAATATATTTTGTAATTTTTATTTTTTCACAGAATTTCATCAAATTTAAATAATGTTTTAAAATTTATAGCTTTCTTTTATGTCACAAAGAAAAAACTGAAGTTTCCAGAATTACGGATTTCTTATGCTGATTTTAATCGACAAAACATAAAGCACCCTTTTTTCAATCAATACTACTAAATTCACAATTAAACTTTATTGAAAGTCATAGATGAATCAATTAATTTGAGTGATTGAAAATTTCAAGAAAAATGAAGTTTGAAATCGTTTTTGTAAGAAATGAAATTATGATTAATTCGGTATGATAAGCAACTTTTTGACAATCAGTGATCACATAGCCATAAGTTGAATCGATTAATTCAATTTTTTTATAAATCTAATGGAAAATAAAATTTAAAATTGTTTATAACAAATGAAACTATAATCAATTCGAAATGATAAGCAAATTTTGATAGATATCATTATCACTTCTTTCTTTTTTTCTATTCTTATCTTTTCTATCGCAGAATGATTCAACAGAATGATTGTTAGATGTCTTTCCTTATTGATTCGTCTTCTCTATCGATCGATCCATCTGATGCTGTTCGTTTGAATCAAGCAAGTTTGGAATCTGATGCCATTTCTTTCAATAATAATCAAATGTATTTAAAAGTTGAAGCATATCAGAAAAATTTTTTATTTTGCCAGTAAGAATCGACTTTTTTTTTTTTTTTTTTTTTTTTTTTTTTTTTTTTTTTTTTTTTTTTGAGACTAACAATGAATAATCTCATTCAGGTCAAATATTATTTTGGCGTACTGTATAAAATTTGCATATTGCATTAGACTTGGTAGCTATCAGTATAAGAATTAAGTAAAAGCAGATTAATTTATCATGTTTTAAGCTAATTATAATCAAATTTAAATAATTATAATCGTATCGTATCCCATAAACCTTGAAAGTGCGTGATACCGTATCTTTCGATACGTTGTAGAGCACATACTGTATCTTCACAACCAATATACCTATAGATTTTGTCATATTTAAAGATAACTATAATCAGATATATACGTGATCGTATAAAATATTAAAGTTATCTAGTAGCTTGTCATACGTAACTAGTACTTATGAAATTACATGTTCCATCTGTTCGTTAAGTAAATTACGGTATTTTACGATATTTAAGTAGTAATAAACACTCCTCTTCCCTTTTAAGTATGATTCACTACAAAGAAAAAGTAAACATGCAGCTAAAATACATCGTTAAATTTTGTTGTACTTGAAGATTTTTCAAATGTAACAACAATTCTTTAATTTTGAATAAAATCTACATATTTGTATATAAATTCGAAATTGAAATACTAGAAATTGCCAATCTTTCGTCTCAAATTGAATTAATTCAAATTGAAACGAATTTAATGAGATCAAAAATTAATTAATCAAATGAAACCAATTAGACAACAAAATATACGTGAAGCCTTAATACACGTATGAATTTACGTGTTCCATCTATTTGTTACGTGAAAATTATGCATTAAACGTAATAAATATTTCTCTTCCTTTCTCATATATATATATATAAATGATTCACTATTGCTTGCTCATCAAATTTTGTATCGAAACGAATGGAACGATCAGTTTCTATCGATGTTTGCATTTGTCGATTAGAAATACCTTCGATTTTTCATTCTTCCAAAAGCTTCTTTTTTTCATTTCATCATCAATTTTACATTTCAAAAATTGATAATATTTTGCTTATCAGAAAAATGAATATTCAAAAATTTGCTCAAATTTTTTTAAAATTTCAACTAATTCAAATCAAAAATTAAATAATCCAATTAAATCAATTTGAACAATTTTGACAAAATCAATAATATGTGTCGTTCTTTTTCTTCTTTTTTTTTTTTTTTTTTTTTTGCTTCCATTTCATTCTCCATTTAATAAATGCTTAATTATTTTGTTTTTAGATAAAATAATTAGATTTTTTTTTACTTCGATGCTTCAATTTAAATCAATAAGTTTAACAATAAGACAAATGTTGATAAGTAAATTTCGAATCGGTCTTATGTAAAAATTATAAAATAGAAAATAAAGAAAGTTAAGTAATGAATCGAAAAAATTAATAACTTTTGTTAACTTTTAATTCCTACATGCTAATCAATAGCAATCAAAGTATTTCGTGTTTAGCTATATTGGAATGCTTAATTTGAAAAGTTTTAAAAATGTCATCCTCTAATTAACAGTTATTATTATTACTATCAATTGGCATATAAATGTTAAAGATTGATAAAAGTTTTAATTAAATTTTACTCATTTGTTATATTTAATTATTTATTCGATCGAAATTCTTCAACTTTTATTTTAATTCAAACTACCTAAACAACATTACTTTCTATGAATTAATCCTTGATCAACATATTTTAATGATTCTATTTATCATTATACTTGTATACATTGATAATTTCTTTTAGGTGATAAATGATAAATATATTTTTCATTGTGTTATATTGATTAGCCTTATCATAATGATTTTATCATTCACTGATTAGCTTTATCATTATAATTTTATTATCATTATGCACGGATAGGATAATCACCATGTAAAATTTGATCATTTATAAACCAATCACTGATAATATCATTAATTAACGATTATTTTGATTTTTTCTTTCTGATTGTATCGCTTATTCTGTATGTGTTAAAGTAATAGATCATCATTTTATAAGGATTCAGAAAAGTAAAAATGTGAAAAATTTAAATTTCAGAAAATTAATAGTTAATTGAAATTTCAGAAAATGACGTTATTTCCATTTCTTACGATACATCAGAAAGAATTATTAGCAAAATATGATAGATTAAAATACAATTGATTTATTCTTAATTTGAAAATTTACTGAAATAAATGATGACGATGATATGTAGCTTGGCCTAGAATCATATTTATGAATTATAATTTTAAATTAGAAATAAAGTCTTTGAATAATTCTGTAAAAAATTAAATTCCCATTCATATTTAAATTTATTTGCAATTTATTTTAATAATAACCATTCATAATGTATTTATATATTATGTGCTAATTCGAAATGATCAAAAATTTCTTAATTTATTGGAAAAAAAATTTTTTTTTCCCAATTTCAGATTAATTTTCAGCGAAATTCTGTCTAGAATTCTGAATCTGTTAGACAGAAGAAATGTTAATTAAGCCAATACATATTTGGCTTTGTTATTTAATATTCGCATTAAGTAAGTATTTTTAAATTATTGCATAAATTATTGATTATTTTGCAATTTCCTTTTACAGAAATAAGTTCATAAATTTTCTTTTTTTTTTTCTAAATGACTTTTATTGTGATTTCTAAGTTTTGACTGAATGAAATTTATAAAAGTGAAATTTGATTTCTTCAATTCAATAAAAGATAGAGGCACTTTTTTTTTTTTTTTTTTTTGAGATATCGTATCACATTAAGCATATGGAAAAGTTTTCTTCGATCAATTTAGACAATTTATAATACGAAATTATGAGTTTCCCGAGAAGTCTGGAATTGGCTAGCCAAGATTAGGAGATCTATGGGATCATTTTGCAGCCTGGCATAACGATAAATGCCTAAATTGATTGATGTAGCACTTCCTTCGTCTTCCGTGTCCTCGAAAAATGATTTATTAGGATAGTTAGGTTTAGATTTACGATAAGACATCGTACAATTAGATACCGTATTCTGATACTACTATACATAGCATAGTATTATCTACCGTAATAGTCTTGTTTAAATCGCAAATTTCTTTTTTTTTTCTAGGTGATATAGTAAGTGGTCAGCTACATAATCCATTATCGCATTACATCGAAGGACGCCTGGGCAACAGAAAAATTTGGTGGTGTCCATCGGGATACGGTATTCAATATATCGTACTTTCTTTCGATTTATTCAACTAACTTCAAATACTGTTGTTATCTTCATTACAGTACCTGGAGCATTTTGCCTCAAATCTTTTATCTTAACTAATTTATTCTCATTATTTTAATGAATGATAACAAAATTTCAAATTATTTTCAAATTTCAGGATATTTGGCCTATTGTCCACAACCAACAGACTGGGACAGCTATAATTGGTGCTGTACTTGGCCATATTTGGGCTCATGGAAACCATCCTGTTGTCCATTTGCTATTCCAACCGGTGCACTAATTGCTATTATCATTGCTTCCATTGTTTTAATAGCTTGTTAGTTTTTTCGATTTTTTAATTAATTCCATTTCATTTATAATTTTTTTTTTTTAAATATCCGGATTAATCAACAAAAATATATTGTAAAATAATTCTACTAGTGTTAATTAAATCTTAATCATAATTAGGATCAAAGATACCGAATGATATCTTTGGAGTGATAAGGAATAACTTAGTATTTTCGTGGAAATAATAATCATTGAATTCTCTAATAATATTCAATCATATATTTGGTGATATTTATTAATGTATGCAAAAGACAGTTTTACATCGTAGAAGAATCATGCCATGTTAGCATCGAATCATCCTACCGCAGTATCGCGGTAAAATAAGTAAATTACACTACCGCAGTATCGCGGTAAAAGAAGTTTATCAAGATCGATAATTTGCAGTGCTAGTATTTCTATCATGTTGGTGTTGCTTCTGTTGTCCATTGTACAAGCAATTATATGATACCGATGAGAAGGATTATGATAGAAGACGCTGATAATAGTGATTTCGTGATAAGAATTATTTGCAAAATATCTTCACTTATCACTGCCATACTAAAATTTTATCGATTTATTTCAGATTTCAAAATTTCCAAAAATACATCACCAAGGATAATTATTGTTTACTTTTGTCGTAAGTAAAAAGTAGTTTTTTTTTTTCATTTAAATTATCAAAAAATTTGTTAAATTATCGAAAATATTCTTTTACAACAGAGCTTTCAATGAGTATATTTTCAAGACTTATCAGTTTCATCGAATTATAATTTATATGAATGATAAGATCACTGTTGATCACTGAAAAAAAGATCACTATTTGATCGTTAATCAAATCGAATTTAAATTTATTCATTCATTCTATTGTAATTTTCTTTTTCTCAATTTTATTTTCAAATGAGAAAATTATTTCTTGAGAATTAATTTCTCTTTCAATTACTAAGCATATAGTTGTTATCTTAAAATATATTTTTCAATAAGTATTAAATTAACAATAATCGTTGATTAAATCATATCAACGAGAATATGCTGCAAGATAAGTCTATCATTGATGATTAAATCTTAATCATAATAACGATCAAAGATATGAAATGGTAATTTGGAAGTGATAAGGAGTAAAATTTGGAAGTATTTTTTAAATCGATTTATCATTTATCCTTTTTTTGTTGCATTTCACTATTTATTGGTTCATTCTATTGTATTTTTCTTTCTTGATTTCAATTTCAAATAGAAATTAATTCTTAAAAAATTTATCATTTCTTTAAGAGTAAAAATAAAAATACCACTCGAAATATTCGAATGAAAGAAAAGTAAAACTGAATTTTTTTTTCTTTTATTTTGAAGAAAAACATTTAAAAATCCAATTTATATAAGATGAACTCTTTTCATTTTTGAATCAGTCAAGCCAATATCATTCTTTTTTAGAAAGAAGAAAAAAGAACTTTTTTTTTTCAAATAATGAGTAATTTGCTTAATTACTCTGTAAGAATGATAGGAAAAGAGAAGAAAGTAATAATTTGGCATTTCAATGAAATTATACCTTTTTATTGCTCATTTATATTATCATCATCTTATCTTTTTACTCCTCTATTATTATTATCAGTAATTCTAATTTCAATTCTTTCTAGTAATACTATTATCATTTGCAAAGAAATAATAATTCAGCAAGAATTCTTTTTTTTTTTTTATTTATTTATTTTTTTTCAGCAAATTTTATTTCAGAAATAATTCTTCCATATGAAAAAACAAGCTAAAATTAGAATTATTTCTGAAATGATTTTAAAAAAAAAAAGAGAGAAAATATAGTTTCTTCAATACCAGACTTTAAATCATTTCAATCTTTTCGAAAGAGTTTAACTATGGCGGCAAGAAACTGTTGAAATATTTTTTTTGTGAGGAAATAATTGAAATTTTTAAAATAAGACAATTTTTATTCATAAAATTTTATTGATAGCTCAATAGACAAGAAAGAGAACCCTTCCAGTTCCTGAATGATGGACTCTTTGGCTCATACCTGCCATAGTTGGCTCATTTTCATAATCTAATACTTATTTAATTTCATCCATACAAAAATAAGAGCCAATAATATGGCTTTTATTTCCGAGATTTTTCATCTTTCGCTAATTTAACAAATTATTCATCCATTTGATTCAAATTTATTTTAAAGGTAACTTCTTGCGCACACCTGAAATTCTTGAAGCCAAAATTATACGCAAATATTTTCTATATTTAATTTAATTTTTTTAAAAAAAGCTATTAGCTAGTGATGCCAAATGAAAAATCAAATGATGAATATCTCCATGCACAAAATATTTTTTAGTGTGCGAAAAAGACAACTTCCTCATGATAATGTTTATTCGTGTTGTTGCCATTTTGTTACCTCATTTAATCAATGCTCCGAAATTTTTTATGTATGTCTGTAAAGTGCTGAATAAACTATGATTACAAGTTTTTCCATACGAACTGAAAATTTGATCGACAGTTCGTAAAATAGTATAAATGAATTTTTGTAAGATTCATTAACATTAATTTGATAATAATAAAACAATAGCTTTATAATTTTTATTTAACGATAAGTTCTACTACAATATAAACATATAATGGTTGGAATGAATCTCTATTATCTGAAATGAATATTAAATTATGTATTAATAATTTAATACTATATTTCTGATATTTTGAAGAGAGATGATTAAGTAAAGAGGCAATGATGTATGATATAAGTAACTTTGATGAGAAATGATGTAAGTAAGAAGTAATGAAATGATAAGGTGAAAGATCATGCTAAATTAATGCTAAATTGCTAAATTTATCAATGATAAGATAATTCATCTGGATAATAAACATTTAAACTCTTCCGATTTTTTTTTTTTTTTTTTTTTTTTTACTAATATTATGTTTATTTCAACGATTCAATATTCAAGAAAATTTTTATGAATTAGGAAAAATTCTTTTAATTTCAAATTTACATATTTAGAATAGTAGAATCTAGCTTCATCGAATAGATTTGCTAATGAGCAAGTTCATGAGTATAAACTATTTCCTTGATCTAAATTTGAATTTCAAACTTTATGTTACATATGGTATACGTCAGCGATTTAAAATGAAATAGAAAAGGGACTACTTCCATTTGATTTTAATTCATTCAAGCATAGGAAAAAGTACAAATAAAGAGAAAAAAAGAGATAAAAGAAAACATGAAATTGAAAATTCTTTTGAAAATTGATATGATTTGAATTTCTAATAGATTATAAATGATCACAACAGATCTGTAAATGGGACGAAAATAAAGTGATATACTAAGTAATAAAAATCAAAGAAAACATTGAATATGTTTCCGAGAGAGTGATTCAAGGATATCGATTGCCTCGGTGCTGTCATTCAAACACGGCACATAAACAAACTCTTCTCCACCATGCTTCCTAAAAATTTAAATTTGAATTGAATGGAAATCCGAAACTTTACACACATAATTACAATACACTGCCCATTCTTTGACGAAATCTTAATCAAAAAATTAAAATACCGAAAAGAATCGGCAAGTCGAAGCTCTAATTCTTCCGTTGTTTCCAAACAATCGCTGAAGAAACCGGGTGAAATTACCATGATTCGTTTCACTCCATGCCTCAAAATTGGAAAAAATAAAAATTAGTTAAAATTACAATTATTCAATGTCATGAACTATTTGAACTATCCTGAAGAAGGCAAACCTACTTAAAATTGTGACAACTTTATTATTTAGGCAAGTTAAATAGCAAAAAATTTGATTTCGTTTTTATTTAAGAGAAAAAGTTGGTTAAAGTTATTAACAGTAAAGTTTTACAAAAAATAAATCGTTCGAAATACTTGGGAAGGAAAAAAATATATTTTATCACTTATTTGATCTTGTCTTAAATTGAGCTCCAACACATTCGATCTTGTCAAATCATGGTGGTAAATTCTTCCTCTTTTATTTTTCTTTTGAAATGAATAATCTAATAGGAATTTCTCGTGATATCATGAGGTGGTTCAAAATTTTGCTTTGATCCTAAAAATTTACTTGACCAATTGTAAGACCGTATCTTCAGTGTATGGTTTCAACCATTCTCCGGGTCCAAATCGAGACTGGAATGTTGTTATTAAGTCACAGTTCGAAGTTTGCCAACCTTCCCTGAAAAAACCATAGAATTAATCTCACACTAGGTATATTCGAAATAGTTGGAATAGCGTGTAGATGTCGTGTTATATTTCCTCAGTTCATCAAATACAAACCGTAGGAGTTTTGTTGTATATTTGCACTGGAATCCATATGGATCACCATTGGATTGATATGACAAGGGTATCCCATGATATGAAACAATAATTACTTGCGGTGGTGCTTGAAATCTTTTTAGAGCGGAATTTAGATGTTTGAGAATTGCCTTGACGTACAATTCGTTATCATAAAATGGTGGTACCACGGACAAAATCATTTGATGACGTTGCTTCATCAGGCAACGACAAGTCTAAGATTTAAAAAATAATAAAGTACTGAAAGATCTGGCGAGAAATTAGGAAAGTCAATAAAAAATTTTCGTAGAGGGACTGGGAAACGAGAAAGAAATGATCATTAAAAGAAAATTTTTTTTACATCAAATTTGTTGTTGTAAATAATGTGTAAATACTAAAATTCCATTAAATTGTTATAAATCTTGAATAACTCAACGAGAGCATAAGTATATATCATCACGATAATACATAATGAAACTTACTTCATCGAAAATGGAGGCATTTGTAACAGCGGAGAATTGTGGGAATAAAGGAAATATAATAAGCTTGTCACATCCTGAAGTTCTTAATTTTTTTCCATGAAAATTTCAGGCAAAACTTGATTATCGCACAAATTTTAAAACTTCAAGTCTAAAAAATTCCTTTTTGAACTTTATGATTTTTTAAAACAAAACAAAAGGAAATGAAATATTTTATTTGTAATTTCTGTTCAACGCAGAAAAAAAAGATACCTTTCTCTTCCAATTTATGTATTCGGGAAGCAATTGATGGTTCACCATACCGAAAAGCCCAATCAACCATAATCTGAACAATAAAAAATCATTTCCATTTTTCAATTATATGATGAAGTGTTACTGAAAAATCTTCGGAGCATAACAAAGATTAGAGCGGGCTTAGAAATATGATATCTATGTCATTATATTTATTCATCTTTTCTAATCACCAATTAATGTTACTACCAATTTTTGTTTTTTCCCAAAACTGATAAATATTCTAATATTACCGACTGACTGCATAAACGATTAGCCAATTTAGCTGCTTGATTACGGGTCATAGTGCGTAATGGAGATTCATTCTGTACCGTATTCCAAATCGATCTAAATAACATCTCTATTATATCCTTTTTTATCGTTTGCATTATCGAAGGGCATTTTGTAAAAGTATCAAAAATAATAAGGATGACAATATGTACAACTTGTAAAATTTTATTAAATTTTGACTAAATTTTTCAAACAAATTATGTTACTTGTAGCATTTCCCTGTGCTAAATGGTTTTCCTGTCAGAATAAATAAATGCAAGATGGGCCACCAGAATATTCGGGGTAATTCAATGACTCGTCGATCACTAAGGAATTCCTGCAGATAACGTCTCATCGGCCAATAACCGTAACCAGATGGTGTACCGGTATTTACTACAAGTACACCTATCTTCTTTCTCAATTCCTAAAATAAATATTGAAATATAACTAACTGAAAACAATATGTAACCTATATGAGAATGATTTCATCGATTGATATTTTTATGGGAATAGATAATGCACTAAGTGAAATGATGAGACAAATCAATAAAGAGTTCACCATCATGATATATTCACAAAAAATGATGACAGAATTTTTTAGCAGTCAGTAAAATTTAAGTTCTTTTTTTGGAATACCTAAAAAACTATCAAGATATTCATTGTCATATGCTACTGACAGTTGGCATAACAACAGACCATATATTTTAATACTGATCTCTCATGAGAGATCTGCCATAAGAAAAAAAAAAAAAAGGAAAGGAAAAATGACCATTTGAAAAAAATTTACGAAATAAATATCCGAAAAAATTTTCCAAAATGGAAAAAAAAAGAAAATGGAGAATTTTCCATTTTTGAAGAATATTTCTAGCAATTTAGCATTAATTTTAATCGATTCAACTGATCAAACTATCGAAAGAATTTTGTTTCAAAAGATAATTAGGAATGATATGACATATTTTTGATCACTGCCTTGATATAAGGTACTCAAGACATATTCGGAGTCGAAAGGAAAAATTGTTAGGGTAAATTACAGAATTTTTTGGCTATAGATAAATCAATTAGCGATAATGCTACCTCTTATCTCGTAATAAAATGGATAGTCAGGATTTAATTTCATGCGATAAAAGTGAATAATTTAAGATAATTTAAAATGAACAAACCGGTATTGATTCCTTTCCAATGATAACATTGGGAACTTCATTATCAACCCATGAAATTATATATCGTCGAATTACAAACCACATTTCACTATTTTGAGGAGCGTTTCTCATAATAAATTCATGTATCGCACGTATGTGACACACCAGTAGCCTTACTATAAACATAATTATGTTCAAACAAAAGCAATATTAATGTGCAAATTTTATCTATGACTAAAGTCTACGTCTTATAGAATAAATAATACCAATAATCAACTGATAAGTGATTGATAACGCACTGATTCCAGATGCTGTTAATGAAACGTATTGCTAAAGTTCGGCCAACATAATGTCTATGGATCCGAGAACGAATTTTAGGAAATTGTTCAAGAGTAATCACATGGTTGTACTCATGTTATTGTTCGATGAAGAAAGTGGTGTATTTTCGATTGATCGGTCGTCGTTTTTCCACTCGATTTTTTTTTTTTTCCATCCATTCAACAATCGTTTCAGTGGAGAGAAAAAGGGAATTTTTATGTGATGAGAGCAAACGATTGATATTCAGACTTCCTAAAATTAGACCACCATTAATTAATTCTGCATTTTTGAAATGCGAAAATTTCAATTACAATTTATTCTTCAATTGCTTTCATTTTCAACTAGTATGATATGATGCAATGTTAATTCAGCATTTGATACGGTTTAATATGATAGTGTTGTATTCATAAATATAGACAGTATCATAGATTACAATAAAGATGATTATCATATTTCTATAAAATGCCTATATTATCTTTCTTCATCTTTAGTAAGAGTAATATTACAAAACAATGATTATGATTACAATGATATATGATTGTGATTTATGATTTATGATTATGATTATCAGAAATTTCTTGGGAGAAATCATAAAAAAAAAAAAAAAAAAAAAAAAATTTAACATTCAATGGAATTAGAATTAATCAAATCTTATCATTATCACAAAAAAAAGTATTACGTGTACGTGGATAGTACGTGATGATACGTGACTAATTTGCCAGCCATTTCGCATTACCGAAGTATGCATCTATTATTGAAAATAAGATCATAGGACAGTACAATCGTTATAACGCAGTAACGCATATATTCCCTGAAGAAAGAAGTACCTCTGGAAACATTGATGACATTTTGAGAATGTATAAGTGAGAGATTGAGAGTGATGGGAGGAGAGGGAGAAAAGAGCATGAAGGAGGAATAGAAAATTCGTGGAATAGCATGTTGTTAGAGATTGAAAAGAAAAAGTCCAGAAGGTTGTGCACTCGCTGAAATGATTCAAAGTCGGGAAGTCTTTTTTGATGAAAGAAACTAGAGGATACGAGAAGTTTTGGGGAATAAATTAAGGCGATCTAAGAAGGTACAATTATGACTTATCGATTTAGATGAGAAAATGACCCTATGAAAGCGAATAATGGATGAAATTTGAATTTATAAAATCGAATTAAATCAAGATTTTATGCAAATCATAACAATGAAATCTTATTGGCTAATATTTTATTTACAAAAAAAGAAATATTAAAAAAGAAAAAAGATTATTCCATGAAAAAATTGCTTCATGGAAAAATTGAATTTGGTCATATTTTTACAGAAACTTATGATAAGCAAGAACAGAAAAGAGACTATATCAATGTGGAGTTGAAATTTAGTTGCAGCAAATTAATTAATTAATTTGCTTTTTTATGTAAATTCATAATCTGGCTAGATTTATTAATTCAATTTTCTTAATCGTTTAGTTTTATTTTCTCTTGTATATGATTAAAGATCTAACCAATAATTTTAATTTGTAACATCAAATGGATTGTGTATTTAGTTTTTAAAGTTTATTATTTATAATATAGCAAAAAGATGAATCATCTTTCAAGAAAGTACTTGTATTTTTCAGTTATTCAAATTCAGTTTTGAATTAGTCGAATATGAAAAATTTTGGGAGAAGTTTCCTAAGAAATATCGATCGTTTTTTTTTTTGAGTTATGATTATTATTATTATTATTATTATTGACGATAAAATAAAATTTATCTTTAATCTAATAGGTACTTGATTACAAATGTCCAGAAATGGAGCAGCAAGTGATTTTATCGGAAGATCAAGAGGTCCAAATGCCTATTGGCACAGATGAATTTAATAAGCAGGATAATGGAAGCCGACGAGAGGAGAAACGAGAATCTGAGATCGAGAGTACTTCAGCAAGTACTGAAGATGGAATGTGAGTCATTAAATTTTAAATTTTACAAGTTTTATAAGAGATTGGTTCCTTTTATAAGACATTGGTTTCAAATATCTTATTTATCATCTCATTCCCGTGTATTTTTCTACAACCTACGGAACCATTGTACTTTTGCAATTTATAGATTCCAGATTTTTAATTTTGAAAGGTTGATGATGTAAGAACAGTTTGTGAAGTGTAAAATAAATTTTTTGATACCATCATAGACAAAATATTTGTACTGCTATAGAGTACTGTTATACTGAGGTCATGGTATTTGAAAACTATTTTTTATGAAATGTTGTAGATGGCTTGCTTACATAGATTTTCTGTTTTGAAGATATTTGTAAGATATCATTTTTAATGATTATTTCCATGCAGTGTTTTTGCATATTTCAGCAATTATTTTAATAAACAAATTTATGCATAAATTCTTTTAGTTCGTTACCTATTGTGGATGGTGTTATCTACAACTATAAATATATATCCAAAGTTAAAGATTTACCGATCAAAGATATGATCAGCAAGTAAGTTACCTCGTTTGATTCTGCTGACTTTTATTTTATTTAATTTCTTAAAATTATTCGATAAGTAGGAATTTGTTTTAGCATATTTCGATACCACTTCATCTTTTAAAATGCTTTAATTTTTCTATTTCAACAAAATGTGATATTATAATGCAGTTAAATAATTTTGGTTCTTCGGAATTTACTTTAGAAGCATTCTTTCACTTATTCAAAACAGATCTTAACTGGTGACAATATTAATAACATTTAAGTTCGTATTTTTTAATTAATATGAAGTATTGATTATTTGAGGAGGGAGAAAAAATTGATGACATGTATAAATTCTTTTTGCTATAAATATTGGTGAGTTTCTTTGGTGAATCGCAAATGTTATTTTGTCCACTTGAAAGTCTAATATTGTTTGATAGCTATCAGAAAGTGCATTTGCTAAGTATTTTGAGTAGTTCTAAATATGTCTGTATCAAATTATTTCTTCATATATCTTTGGAAATGACATAGAATATTGTAATATTTTTTGCAGTTATTACAATGATAGATTTGCACTTTTCATCATCGATTCATCATCTCATGTGATCAATGTTTGATATGATGTGTTTTCAGTTCCGTGAAAAGGAATATAAGATTGCCGAAAATTTATTTAACAGGTCGACCTTTTGAAATTTCTTTCCTTCTGGATACGGATTTCATTTCGGAGCGAGATCTTTGGGTCGACAATTTAGGTATATTTCTTTTTATCAAGTGACTTTTCACATATTTGTCATGCATTTGTTTCATTTCGTTCTGATAGCAATTTGAAGAATTATGTAATTTTACAAAAGTTGATTCATTTAAAAAAGAAAGAAAAGTGAAAAATTCATAGTATGTATAATAATAATTTATATAAAAGAAACAATTTTTATTTATATCTCAAAATAACAATGCAAAAAATACAGTATGAGATAATGACAATTCTTCTTATTAACAAAAAGAAGAAAAGAATTATTCTACATTAATTGGTTCTAATGATAAAGTTAAATATCACTTTCACTTTTATGTTATTATAATACTTTCAGAATTTTTTTTGTTCTATATAGTAGTTTCATCATATAAACTGTAACAGAATTAAAAAATTCTTTCAATTTAAATTATTCTTTGTTACCATTAGAAATGAAATTAAAAAAATTAAATCAGATTGCAGGTTCTTGGGCTGGTACTGTACGAAGGCCAACCTGTAAGAATATAAGAGTTAATGTAGCAGGTGTTCCGGACACCAAACATCCATATTATATTATAAGAAAAAAATATGGCAGCCATCCTCATTCGGATCCACCGCTTGGTTTAATGAAATGTTTATGTTATTTGACCCGAGATGGACAAGCAACAGGAAATGCTTTACTGTCATACAAATGTTTGGAGAATTGTAATCTGCAACCACGTCCTCATGGAAATAATAAGCATAGCCAAAGTCCGTACATGAGGACGTATCCATCAACTTTGCTAAAGATTAAGGAACGAATCGGATCACAAAGTCCAGCAACTATTTGGAATGAGCTATCGGTTGATTCGACTGGTAATATGGATGCACAAGCGACACTTCGGGATAGAAAACAGGTCTATAACGCTCGGCCGCTTCGAAAGAAGTCAAGAGGTATACTATTATTATTTCGTTTCTAAAATTTCCCAACACTACAATTTTAGAAAATATGGTTTAGTAAACAACAATTCCGTATTCACTTTTATCTATCCCTATCTTTTAGTTACTTTTAGCTTTGGCTATTTTTCTTTTATGATGGACTTTTTCGTTGCTCTATAATTGAATCGCATGAGATTTTCTTATGATTATATCACATAAAAAGCTAAATTCATACCTTTTACACCACTGGTAATTTCATGAATGTTCTCTGATAACTTCATTCATGTATTTTAATTGTAAATAAGATTTTTAACATTTTAGAATAACATTTTAGCTTTTTCAATCATATAAAATAAGTGTCAGTGATTTTTGATATATCATTTGGTGCGAGGATAATGAAACAGTTTTTCTTTTCTAATTATAGCAACAAAATCGTGAATTAAAAGTTTGAAATTTGCAGATGAAACGGAGAATACATGTGGTAAGAGCAAAATAGATAATAGCAGAATAATACCTATGCTTTTCCTGTCGATTTCATTGTCTTTTTACTTTAGATCTACAAGTGCAAGATGACCTTAACCATCTCAAGCTACGTGTAGCAGCATTGGAAGAGCAAAATAGCAAGTTGATATTTACGAATGCTAGTTTAATGGAATTAGTAAACGATTTACGTAAAGCGAAACAAGAACTTGAAGCGGAAAATCGTCGCATGAAGCAAGATAGTCATCAAGAAAGAACAAATGGTATGAATATTTCTACCCAATTTTTTCAGATAAAAACTTTTTCTCTTTTTATAAATGAATTACTTCAAGGATTGTAGCGAAATGTGATGGAGAAGTCGGAAAATATTAAAAAATGGATATTTGAATAGTTTATGAAAATTTTCGGAGCACGATTTTTTTTTTATGAAAATTTTCAACTTTGTTGGAATGAATAAGTTGGCCAGATCCACAAATAAATGAAAATCAAATGAAATTTTTTTTGTCTTTATTTATTCATTGGTTTTAGTTTAGGAAGCTGAAGTGTTGTTTCTTATTTACTTAATATGGGAATGGTCTTTAAATGTCATATCCCTATTCATTGATGGAGCTGCATTTCGATAAGTAATTGAATGGATATTTTAAATTTTACTTTATTTCTTACGCTTCCTTTATCTTTATTGTTGATTACAATTTAAGACTAAATGTTTTGTTCTTTGTACTGGATGTCATAATTGGGTCTGTAATTGCAAGATATAACATTGATTTTTCTGGATAATTCTGAAGATATTCGATTGTACAGTAGAAGTAGCAGATCTTTACGGATGAGTTTTAAATTTTCTAATTATTTTCTGTTTCTCTTTTCCAGGTTTATTATTTTCGCATCCTGCAATACTTAGTTATTCGGGACAGCATGCAGATAAGACTGTAGCTGATATCTATGAGACGGGAGCAGAAACAACGGTAATGGATCGTGATCGATGTATTGAAGCATGTCGAATGCAGGAACCTTCAACGATAAATCAAGCAACATGCTTTGCAGCTGTTCCAGGTCATAAATACTAATAAGAATATTGCCGGCTGCTTTTTATTATCGCAAATGCATTGTATTTGATAATAATGTATTTCAAACCTTCTGAAATCTACTCATTTTTAATCGGCATTAGTGCATTCAAATATCGTAAACTTAAAAATTATTGATAGGTAAGGTAAGATGTGCCTAAAAATGCGGTCTTGCATTTTGTATCCTGATTTCTTCTGCTCATATTAGGATATGTATTTTATAGATAGCATGTCTTGTTCTAGAAATAAAATAATAACTTGTAACTTTGGGATTATTTAATGCTTTTTTTCAAAATCCATTATTTGTTCTTATCTTTAGTAAGATCGCTATGCTGTGATATTACACGACGTGTAAATTATTTTTTGGTATTTTTAGGAACGTTCCTACTTGTTGTTTATATAATTGAATTTATAAATAAATTTCTTTTGCAAATGCTTTCGTACTTGATAGTAATTAGCAAGCTTTTAAAATTTAGATTTTTCATTTCTGTGTGGAATTTGCAGAGCATTTCATTTTAGACATCCATTCTGATCCTGGCTCTTTATAAGATGAAAAAATTCAGGTTTGGAATTTGAATATGTTTTATGTAAGAGGATTGTTGCAATTTTATTGCAAGATATTTTACGGATTGATTGACTTCTATAACTAATGTAATATTGAAAATAGAAGTTAATTATGGCAACTGCCTACTTGTGATTTTGTTTTGCAAAATACATAAAATGACTATTTCTGTTGTTTTGTAATTATGTCAATAATTTCCAAAATTGAGAATGCTTTTTAGTTCATGTATTTCTTATAATATTCAATATTTCATACAAACTAACCATTTTTTATATTTTTTCAAATTTTTATCACAGCAGCATTTTTTGTGGTTTCAATTGTTGATAAAAAGAATCGCTTGTTGACATGTATACATTCATAAAATGAAAAATCACGACATTAGAAAGCATCATATATTTCATCAAAATAACAAAAATAGTGTAATTTTCATTCAGTAAAACAAATCGATCAATAATAAAATCAATCACTTTTTTCGAATTTTTTTTCTTTTTTTTTTTTTTTTTTTTTCATAACCAGATTAATACATTCATAATTGTATTTCCATTGTCCACAATTGTATATATGGGATTGTTATTAAAATGAGATTTCGTATTAACTTGATAATTTTCTCCAATTATTGATGATTCACCTAGCAAACGTAATGTACTTAGCGAAATGTCCTTGAATATATCATTGTAGAAAAAGCAATATTGTGAAAAATTGAATAAATGTATTCAAATACAGAAAAAAAAGTAACAATAAAACATTAAACCTCATATATAAAATATTTCAACATATATTTCAGTTTGAATGTTATATGAATTTAAGAAAAAGTTTATGAAACTAAATTGTAATACTTGCTTTCAACAAAAATTTTCTCAATTATCTTTTTAAATTAATACTTTTTTTTTCTCTTTTTTTTTTACACGGCTAAGATGTTAATGTTCGAAAATCGATCAAAAATTTGAATTTATCTGGTATGAAAATTTATATATTGTATTATTATTGCTAATAACTTTATCATTGATTTTGATTATAATATTAATAAAACACATTACTGGTAAATCACATATTCTTATTGGGTCAGGTACAAACAATGCCAGCACTTTAAAGTGGCATTTCCGCAATTTATGGACTTATTTTTATGGAATTTTCCAGTAGTACTCTTCTCGTACTTTTTACTGGTCAAAAAAATTTTTTTAAACATTCCAAATATTGCACTTGAATCTGTTCATCTGTTCATTATTTTCTTGCTCAGAACCATTAACCATCATAAAATGAAGAGTTATTGTTTGATGATTTCCGTCGAAGAAGCTCAATTTTTTTCTATGAAACGGATTACAAAATTGCTAAACAATAAAACTAGCAAACTTTTAGAAACACTACTTGAAATCACGTCAAAAAATAGAGTGCGAGAAAGAACAAAAAACTTATTTAGCAGTTAAAAAAATGACTTCACAATACTGAATATTATGTATATAAACTAGTTTAATATAATTGATCAAACTAAAGCAAATAAAGAACCAATGGAAGCAAATAAACATGTCAAAATTTCAGTTTAAAAATTTTTTTCCAAACGTTTTTTCGTCTTTGATATCTATGACTAAAGTTAATGCGTCATAACTAGAAAATACCAATACCGCAAATTGTCATAGCACTACAATTACTATTTTTTTTTTTGCTAAAATATTTATTAGAGCAATGATAAAATTGTCTTCCCATAACTATTATAACATTTATTTTAATTTTGAGATCATTAAGAAAGTTTGTGCTTTTCAACACCAAACTGATTAATTCATATTTGAAATTTCTTCAAGCATTCTGTTGGAGAATATAAGTGTAATCAAAAGATTTCACTTCCGATATTTCTCCAATTCCTCTCATAATTATGAAACTATCAAGTTTAACTTGCACATTGTTTCGAGTATCAGATTGAGCAACAATGCAAATTGGCATACTTTCCAGATGCTTTCTAAAAATTTGGGCCATCCTAAATGCTCAATTTTTGGATTTTTTTTCGAATGAGTTCATCACCTGGTATCGATATAAAAAGCATTCCATTCAGTTTGTTTCTTTTTCCGATTAATTTTATTATTTCATGCTTATTGAACAAGAATGGTGAGTGATCATCACCAAAGAAAATTAGTTAAGTTGTAAATATAGTTGTAAATACTTCAATTGAGGTTTTTTTATTTTAATTTTTTTCAAACAAATAATTAGATCTTTCTGTAAGTTTTTATAGCTTGCTTGCATAATTTTTCTGTGAATTATTATTATATAGTAATATATAGTAGAACCCAGAAACATTCAATACATCTAGATCATGATTAGGTGCAAACATAAACACTAAATTAGAGTTACTAAATGAATTGCGCTATCTTCATTTTCACGAGAAATTTTAAAAACGATTGATATGAGTTTTCATAAATTTACATCATCGATTTCGTTTGAAATGATTTTGTCATAAAGCCAGATTAGTAACGTTCTGTCAAAATGAACAACGAACATTTAGGACAAAGAGGCAATCCAAGACATCACCTAATATTAGAAGTCAGGGAGTAATCCATAAATTACCTGAACGAAACACTTCATTATACACTATAATGACGTCGAAATTTCTAAAAAAGCAAAAAACAAACGAAAAAGCTTAAATTACTCCTCTTATCCACTTAAAAACGCACACTTATTCAAATGCGATGTTTTATGAAAATTTCAAATCAATCGATGAAGAACTTGAAATGTTGATGGAAGTAGCCGCGGTTTATGCAGAAAATAGGAGTGGTGAATAAATTCTGTCAGTTCATGAAGGCGTGGTGCGGGACGGGGTGAAAAAATTTAGCCCCCTCACTTACTTCTAGTTCTCACGGACGTGATATGTGAAAAAAAGTATGTATATATAAAAAAGAAAGCCTATTCGAATACAAGATTGTGTCAAAATTTGAAAACAATCGGTGGAGAACTTGAGAAATTCCGTGAGCCGTAACAGGGAACATTTACATTTTTATTTGTATAGACAAGTATGAGGAATGAATCAAAATCAATAATCAAGATCATGGTCTTCTTCGATATAAATTTATTCAAGATTATTGCTGAAAATATTAAAATAAAAACTATTGGTCATGAGATTGAGAGTATTACATATGCGTTCATGAATATGTGTGTATCTGTGTGTTTATGTGCGTGTGTGTGTGTGCGTTACATGGTCTGAGTTTTCTGTAGGCTACTCTAATCCCAATGTGATAGTCGCTTCATTGCTGATGGTCACTCCATTGCTGATGGTCACTCGGATTATTTCTTTCACTTCACCTTTCATTTTTTTGCTGTGCACATCAGTACATAGGTACAAGCATTGTTAATATTGAGAAATGTAAATGAGAAGTGCAGAACCTTGACCTTTGATCTTTGCTCTCAAAAATTGTGCGACTAATAAGCGAGTTTTTTCAATCAGATTTCATTGGTTTTGCAACTAATAAATGGATTTTTTTTCCTTTTTCAATGGAATTTTATTTTTTAATAGCATTTCATTAATGGAAATGGAAAATATTCAAGATTAATGACAAAATTATCGAAGCTTTTTGATAGTCTTGAATAGTATATTTCCAGTGAATCGCGTGTTTATTTACAAAAAAACAAATTTAGGTCATTTGCTAATCAGATTATCGATAATTTAAAAAATAATCTATCATTAGGAAATCTGTTATCTGAGGTAATTTATGTCTTTCTGGATTGCTTAGAAATTCAAAATTGTTCAATTCAGGATATTAAATGCCGAAACTATGTGATCATTCTACATAGTATCTATAATTAAATAAATAAGTGACGTAATTTTTTAAGAAAAGCTTAAATTCGATCATGATATAACGATAGTTACTTATTTAGTATTTATTTGGAGTAATTATGATGAAAATAGATGATATTGACATGGATTTAACAAAATAATTGGACAAATTCAATAATTTTCAAAAAGTAAAATTTCAAAAAAAAAGTTTCATTTCCTCTCTTTTTTTGAAATCGAACTTTTTATTACCTAATTCATGCAATAAAATTCGATTTGTACTTGGGCCAAGTAACTGATTCAAATCGAATGGACGATGAATGAATATTTATTCGTAAGAAAATCGAATTTTTATTAATTCGAGTTTTTTTGCCAAAATTTAATTTATACAATGATTTAGTAGGAAACTTGGATTTAATCATATTATAACAATATTTGGTATCAAGGAAGATGCAATGTCTATCGAAATAACCGAAATATTTTTACAGAATATAAATATGATGAAATAATCAAAGAATTCTTGTGCTATAGAAATATCAACTTTTTGACCCTTGACCTATTTTAACATTTTGTAAATTTTGCTAGGTTTGACATGTAATAAACAGAGGAACTTTCACTATAAGAAGTTAGGATCAATCGGAAAGATCAGTGGAAATAAAGGATCGGAATGGCTAGTACAAACCTCAACTGGGAAAATAGAGCGATTGCAACGTTCAGTTCATCGTTCAAAGAAACGAAAAAAATTAGTTAAAGTAAGTCTTTCCGAATGAATGAATAAGATTATGTTGGGATTAATTGAAAATTTGGCAAATTATCGAAAATCAAATTTTATTAATTTATTCAATAAATCTGCTTGAAATTCAGATTCGTATTATCGATCTATGTTGTTGCTGTTGAAACGATGACTTGCCAAAAAATGACGAAATGACCGAGTGGTTGATTGTCATTTTTTATCAGTCTAACTACTACTAATTATCAATAGAAACGGTCGAATTTGCAGACTTGATAATTGGGCCAATCATTCATTAATCATTTTCCTTCTATTTATATATTATCGTAAAGCAGATCCGAGAAGCAATTCTTCGATTGAATAACGAAGAACAATTTAATGATCAATTTTATTAGTAACTTTTTCGAATAATTTTCTATTTTATAACTTGTATGATGAATCTTTGTCAATAAATAAATCTTTCTTACAATTATTCGTTTGTGCCAAGCATCATCGAGAAATTTTTCACAATATTATATAAATTTGAATTTAATTATGTTATGAAAATGGAAAAAGTATTGGAAGAAGAAACTTCCCAGAAAGTGCTTTCAACAGAAATTTTCATTCGAAAAAAAAAAAAGTTTCATAAATCACTTAATGATTATATCATGTATTTGCTCTTCTTTCATTTGTATGTGCAACCTTTTATTACTGATTAATATACTTAACAGTAATTTTAAGAGGAAGCAAAGTAGAAAGAGATCGATGAAAACAAAATTTGAAAACAATCGATGAAGAACTTGCAAAGTTATGTGAAGAGTAACAGCAACGAAGATTTATATTTCGAGCGTGGACAGATACACTGATATTTGAAGAAAAACAAATATTGAAATATCGAAAATCGTAAGCAAAACATATCTGAATAAAAAATAAATGTTAAGATATCAAAATCGCAGGTAAATTAAATTCTTTTGCCCAATAGAAGAAATCATTTGATCGTAATATAATATTGTCGAAATATGGCAAATTTTATGAAAGCTCTCAATAATCATAGAAATCGATGATCGAAATAGTCTGTTTGGAAAAAAAATATTTATCAACTAATCGTATTTTTCGTGATAATTAATATTCTAACAATAAATTTATTCATCTTCAAAATCCTTATTAAGCAAGAAAATTAAAAACAACGTTCATTTGTTTTTGATTAATTTTTATCAAATTTCTTGTTACATTTATAGAAATTGAGTCATTTCTAATTTGATTTTAGAGCATTTTTAAGTCTACCCGATTTTTCATTTGAAAATCATAACTATTATGTGCTAAATATCATTTATGATAATTATAATTATCAAATTATAGCAAATCGTAGCTTTAATAATACTTATACATTCAATAAAAAGTCAACTACAGAATTTTCTCATATTACTAAATATCGAACTGATAGTCCTAGATGATTGCAAATAAAATAACCTGAAGTATCATCGAAATTAATTGACTGAATTTTCGCGCCTTTAAAATCAAATATTTTTATTTAATTACTCCATCTTAATCGTGTATAATATTTAATAGATTCAATTCATACCCAAAATTGTATTTTGCTTTCAGTGTTTATGATTAATCAAAAAATGATTATTCTTACCATATATAAGAATGCACCACATGTCTTTTTCTTACCGTATATTAGAATGTACCATATGTCTTTTTCTTACCGTATATTGGAGGTACCATATATGTCTTTTTTTATTTTTATTTTTTATTTTTGCTCAATGTAACGATTACTGTTTTCCAGCTTAAGCTAAATAATGCAACTCATTATTATTATTATTATTATTATTATTCTTACTATCAGCATTTACATGTGGATGGCTTGGTTGGGATAGTAAAACAAAAAAAAAATTACTGTAATTAGTTAATTTCAATACATGGGCAATCGTATGATCGTATGACTTTCGTAGAATAGAACTATGGAAAGATAAGATATGTAAGATTAATTTTAATTCTTAGATGAAAAAACTTGACAAATATTTTTTGCAATATAAGTAAAAATTAAGTTTGTCTAATCGAATTAATGGAGAATAAGCAATTCATTTACTAATTAATTATATTTAGTAAGAGATGAATTAATGGATTAAAGGATAATGATCTTGATGGAAGATTCAAAATATTTGGAGAAAAAAAAAAAAAAGAGAAGTTGAAAATATTGAGCCGTATCGTTAAACAATATATGATTACAATATTGACAATTTTTGAAGGAGATAAATAGATATTTGTAAAACATGTTTATTACTATGTTAGATGTTTATTAAAATCAACATAAACAGGGATTAAGAATTAGTGATTCAACAACTATTAATCGATCCACTGATAAATAAACTAAAAATTTTATCATTTTTAGCTAATCATATTAGACTATTAATAGAATGTTTTATTATCATTAAAATATGCAATACTTGAAAATAATGCGTAAATTTACGATCAGATAGATTAAGATATATGTAAGCAAATTACCTAACACTGAGTTGAGTTGATTTCAAATTATAAGCCAAATTGTTCATTCATTCTTCCTACTATTGGCCCAACAGTGATAAATCAATGATTGAAGGAAGTACTACTATCATTCGGATCACTGATAAATATTGAAAAAAACTGATAACCTGTACATTTCTTTCTTGCTATATGATATGATGATGAGTTTCTTAGTGGAAGCGCAAATGTTATTTTGTCCAACTTGAAAGTTTGGTACTATTCTGATAGCATCGGAAAGTGTCATCAATTTTTTTTCAAATATATATTTAAATATATTATTTAGTACTTTGAATAATTCCAAATATGTTTGTATCAAATTATTTCATCCTTACTTTTAAAGATAATATATAATACTGTAATATTTTATACTCCTCAAAATCGATTACCTTATGTGATCAACTGCTTGATGTTGTTTTTAGTTTTTTTTTTTTTTTTTTTCTTTTATCAACCTTTTTTTTTAATTTCTTTTCTTTTGTTTTCCATTTTTTATTTTGTTTTCAGTTTGTGAAAAAAAAAATATAAGATTGCTGAAAATTTATTTAACCGTCGGATTTTCGAAATTTCATTTCTTCTGGATACGGGCGTAATATTTGACTTTTAAACATGTACCACTTCGTAATCTGCTAAAAGCTTAAATTATAAGAAAACTGGAAAGTATTCAAGATATTGATCGAATAAATATTTATTAAAAAATTTTGAGATCTGTTGAAATCTGTCAGAAAAAACAAAAAAAACACGATGACTAGAAGGCGAAAACAGTAAAACTCCAAAAAAGTTATTAGAATATCTTGTCGAATAGCTGTAAGGAAAATGCAGTTCCTGAAGTAACCAAATACAATATTATTAGACATGGAAATTCTCATTTGAATTGCAAAACTCGGAAAAATTGATTAGCATTTGCACAAATATCTATTAATAATATCATCAAGCGCAATTTCCAGAGCTTCATTGGTTCCTTTTAATTCAGATACAACTGCTTTCGACCATATGAAGTATTCTTTTACCCTTTGTGCATTCCATCCAACCGGTGTTTCACGTTCCAAATCCCGCAAATTATAAAGTTTGTCTGCGAGATGAACCAATTTTGCCTGTAACAGATTGTATCTGCAAACTGCGTGAACTTCATAATATGACAAAAAATGCTGCAATTATCTAGCTATGCTTAATAATTAATTTCTTTTGACAACTTTCATGTCAATACTAAAGTGATTAATTAGAAAAATGAAATGGAAGTCAAAAGTTCAATTATTTAATTAAATGAAAATTTCATTACGGAGAAACATATCATTTGTATGATCTAATAAATATTTTGGACCAAGATTTCTCTACTTTACTATTCACCTATTTCAATGAAGTACTTCTTTAATTTATGCATGGTATCTAATAGATTTTTTCCCGCAAATATATTACTAATATATTCATCCTGACTGTTTTCAAATGCTTTCCTCATTCTTTTGGCAATTACATCAAGCATTTCTTCCTATCCTTTTTTTTCTTTTTTTCTATTATATTTTCAATCTTCCATCTTAATTGATTTGTCTCCTAGAAGAGCAGTATTGAATGATATCCAAAATTTTACATCTAAATTTCTTATAAGTTTATACTTCATTTACCTCGAAATAATTCAAACTACTCTGCAACATTTATTCTGGTTTAAAAAATTGCTAACAATCATCTTCGCAACAATTTTTTTTTATTTGCGACAAATGCCTTTAGCTGCTAATATAACAAATAATTTTATCATAATCAAGGCAAAACCAATACTTATTACTAGCTGATAATTTTTCAATTTCTGATCTAATATAATTATGCATGATGCATAGCTTCGTTCCTTTTCCAAAGTTTCATATTGCAGAATGCGCTAATTAAATCTAGGCTATCTGGAAGAAGAGAATTTCAGTTGTTATCAACAGACTCAAACGAATTAATTAATACAGATGAGAAGGTTAATCATGATAATATAAAGGGTTTTGACAGGTAAGATAGAAACAACTGATTATAACCAACCTTGTGTGAATGTTTTGCTGCATTTTTAATTTGGAGTTGTTTCCGTACAGAAACTGGTAAACTCTTATCATCGGTACATTCTTGTACGATTTGACCAATCTATAAATTAAAAAATTGAAACTAAGGAATTACATTCCCGTTGCAGCAGTTGGCTTCTTTAAACTATCAAAAAAGACTTACAAAAAAAAAAAAAAAAAAAGTACCTCTTTGCCAAATAAATCATTAATTTCTTGAAGAGTAGTAGCTGTATCTTCGATGGTATCATGCAGCAATGCTGCTACAATCGTTACAGTATCCATTACACCAGCTTCACATGTTAATATACTCGCAACACCTGGAACAAATGCTAAGACTCAAAGTATTATTTAATTCATAGTTTTTTTTTGTATTTCAACGTAAACATAAAAATAAATAAGAAATAAACTATGCAAACGTGAAAGAAATGGAACATTGCATTTTTCACACGTAAAAAACATGACTACTTAAAGAATGGCAATACTATAAAGTGCTTGAACGACAATACAAGGCCATGTACGATACTCCTAAAGAGTATAATTATGCTTAATCACTAACAATTCCATATTTTACACCCGAAACAATGCGGAATAAACTCGATAAAACTCGAAATATTACTCCATCTTTATTTTTCTGTGCCTTAATAAGCAAGAAATAAACTGTGTAGACATGAGAGAAATAGAAATTAGTGGGTGAATTTCTAACTTTTAACACGAAATATTTTATTATAGATCAATCAAATAAATATAATAAATAAAGCCATCAACTTACCGATGGGATGATTGATGTAAGGCGTTTGCATAGCATCTTTTCGTCTCTGCAAGCGATGACGTTCGGCTGCAAAATTACATGCTTTGATAATCGTATACACGTCCATCCCTAACAAAGTAACAAGAAATCAATCAATCAATGCCGAAATTTGCTGTAAATCTAAGAATGAATATGATCCATGGATCTCAGATTTTCATATCGAGTCGGCGACGAGTTGCATGAAAGTAGGTCACGATGAAATGTTGGTTTTGATGCGGATTATTCAGTTTTGGTTTAAAATTTGCTGAGTTGGCGGGACGTGCGGTGGTTCTTATTGTATTTAACTTCGAGGATTGTATATTGGGGAGGTTTCGGACGTGGTATGTCTCGGGGATTTTGGGACTAGTATGTCTCGGGTGAGTTTTAGAACTGGAATATCTCGGGTTAAACTACTTCTTAGCATTAGATGTATAATTTCTTTTCTTGCCCTCTCTCTGTTTCACAGTTTCTATATTATCATTACAACACTTCATGATAACGTTTCAAGTTAATTCATTTCAGTTATATTTTCTTTGCAGTGGCAAGACAGACTGTACTAAATCATATATACTAAAATGGCAGATGAATATAAAGAAGAAATTAGTGAGCGGGTAAGAACGTTTATTTATTTTGTCATATAAAAATTGTCTGTAATGTCTTTGTAATTGTCATTATCATTTCATAATTTTATTTATTTTTGGTCACGCAGGATAAAGTTCTTTTTTCTCTTATTGCTAATTTATAACGGGTATTCTGAAAATTATCTGTAGTGTTTGGTATACTAAATATTTTGTGACAGTAATGATTTTATTTAGATAGAAACCACATAAGCAAGTCATGAACAGTGAGTACGTTGGACAATGGAAAAAGTTTTGAAAAATTCTGAATGGAAATATTTGCATACGTCTCTCGAGTGTACTTTTTTAAGTTAACGTTTATAGTATATTTTCATTGCAGTGATTGACATTTGCTCTTATTTATTTGTTTTAGTCCGAAAAAAATGAAGGATCAAAAGATGAAAATAATGAAAAGGAAATGGATGATGATCGTGAAGAAGACAGAACAGTAGCCGATGTTAAAAAATACGAAATGGATGTTGGAAAAAAGGATGAAGGAAGTGTTGAAATCAAGGTAGCAGCAAGTTCGAAACCATTTGATGAAAATTTGGACAAAAGTAGCAGTGAAATGAATGATACAACCAATGATCTAAAGGAAATCTCAGAAGTGACTAAGGAAGAAAAACTGAAACCTGTAAAAAGAGGTTCCTTTTCTCAAAAAATATTTTCGTTATTTTGAAAATTTTAAAACAGTATATCGTTTCTTTAGAATAATAATTGAACACTATAGCTGTCATATTTCAACTGAAATTGACTGTTGATGATTATAATAAAATTCATTGATATAAATATGATGTTATGTGCGAGCTCCTAGTGCTTTCTTTTTTTTTAATTAAAATTTGAATGTAGCAGACTATTTCATGTGATTGTCATCGGATTTATAGCTCTTCTTGATGAGCCAATTGTGAGAGAAGGAAAAAGACAGCGCCATGCAGTGGAACGACTTGCAGCTGTCTCATCTCTACCATCAAGGAAAGCATCTTTAGACGCGGTTGGGTCAGGAACTTCTCTTGGCGATATTGAATTCGGTAACATTTCCGTTTAAAGAGCCATAAAATCGTTGAAATTGCGATTACTGCGCAAATGTTGTGTTACTGTCGTTATTGTGATGCAGCAAGATTTGAACTCTACTATGTCAGATTTCATTTTTTATCTTCGCATCGATTTTTTTTTCTCAAAAAAAAAAAAAAAAACCGTAAAATATACCTCTCCAAATTTTAATACTAGTGATTTTGTTTAAGTTTAATATCATTTTCTCTTCATTTTATGTCCTGTACAATATTTCTTGTTTTTTAGTGAATATTGGCATTTCTAAAGCGCAAAATGAGACATTGAAATGGCTTCACAGGTTATGCTACGGCACTCCTGGAACTGCAACATCTAGAAAACGAGATCTTAGAAGATTTAACGGTTTTGCATTTGATACTAAGAGTGTTGATTTCGACAAGAAGAAGACAACGGCAATGAAGCTTACGAATAATGAGGTGCATAGTCGGAAGTTTTTTTTTTTTCTTAATTCGAAATTTTATTAGCTTCAGAAAGATTCTTACAACTTACAACATAAGTATTTGTTCCCGTGGACAAACGTAGTGTAATAGTAGAAGTTAAATATGACTTATATGTTGTGGTACGTGATAAGAATAACCTTTCCGATAGAAGCTCGTGATTTCAGTCATCCTTTGTATTTCACCCGCTGAATGTATTCTCAATGACTAATGATTTATCTCATCGATTAAGATGATGGAGTACGATATCAACTCCTCTGAAAGTTCTTACAAATTTTTTCTGTCATCATTTTTCGACTTAACACACTCCTTACCGTACAAGGGAACGATCAGCGGCATGATCTTCTAAATATCTGAAACTGAAATATAGCGTTTAGGCCGGTGGAGATCACGCACTTTGAGCCTTAGCTCGGTGGCAAGAATTGCGAGCTTCTTTTGGGAAGTATTGCACAACCATCGCTTGTCATTAATGAGAGATATGTTGCACTTATTGCAATAGAGCAAGTCTTTCCGTTAGAATGAAGTGTTTAAATGATTTGAAATGGTATGCATATTTTTTATCTTTTCAGTTACATATGATTGCAAGAATTTTGGGTTCAGAGAGAGGACATACAAAGGAAGAAGCAGTAAGCATATTTTTAAATAGTGATTTGTATATTTTTTTGCTGCGTGAAAGTATCTGAATTCATGAAAAACTAATGTAATGTTTGAAAATTTCGCTGATCATAGGTAGTGTTTCATCTAGTTTTATCTGGAAATTTTATTACGAATTTATTTAAGGTGATGAATGTCCTTCATTTCCTGCAAAAACCAGAAGATAAAGGTAGAAAGATCACATTAGCAAAGAAGCGAAGGAGTTCTTCAAAATCATCTAGGAAAGGAGTGAAAAGAAGCAGAACTGACAAAAAAGGTATATGTATGTTTCTCATATAGGATGGGAATATATGGATTGTACTTTTTAAAGCTTGTGATATTAAATTTTATAGGAAACAAAAAAAGCATAAAGAAAAGAAAAGAAGAGTCAAGTGAGAATGACGATGCTGGTCAGAGCGGAGAGGAAACCAGCGATGATGAGGATGGTGAAGAAAATAAATCAGAATCGACAAACACGATAAAAAACCGTTCGGAAAAGATCAAGAGTTCCAGCAAATTAACTTCTGTTTCCAAAAGCGCTACTGCGAAGGTTTATTTTAGATGATTTTTAAATCAAATTTTTTGCTTCTTAATTGGAATTATTAAGAATGGTTTAAAATTGGTTCCATTTTAAAATTGCTCGGTATTATATTTTGTTGGAATGTTAAGGAAGAACGGAATTGGGGCGATGGTGGTCCTTCAAATGCAGAAGTGGAAACTGCTATCAGCGAAATACTTCGTTCTGTGGATCTTGTGCATTGTACGATGAAACAGATGTGTGATCGGGTAAAAATTTCGATCGTAATGGTTTCCAAAACTGTTTGACAATGGAGTTTGGAATATCATAGCAAAAAATTATGAAACTATTAGCAGAAGAAATTGATTAGGAATCATATTAACGAATAAACCGAAGTTTCTTTAGTAAGATTAATGATAGAATCAGTAATTAGACGAAGTGCTATGCTTTTAAACTTCTTTATTAATGATGCTGCACTTTAGGCCAAATATTTTTATCGGTAAGAGGAGTTTGGCAAATTAGAAAAACAGATGGTTTTTTGATAGGATATAAGCAGTTTCAGCAATTTAACGAGATAGACAAAGCGCTGTTATTATTCTTATTGATTCTTATAACCTTTATGCTGTAAAAAATTACAACATTTGTAGATTGGAGAGAAGTTCCCAAATTTGGATATGGTAACGTATAAAGGTGCACTGAAAGAACGCGTAAAAGTAGCTTTGGAAAAAATGGAAGATTCATAAAGTTACTGTCTTGTTGCTGATCTCGTCGTTATTGTATTTAATTTTTGTTTCCTTTAAAGTTTATTTTATTTTCGTGGATTTCTTTATTGCCTCAGCTTTTAATGGCGGCCATCTTTAGCCCCAAATCATCCTATTATTGACCTCATTGTGCATTTTTTTTTTAAATTTTGATCACGGAACTTGTATTTCTATTTGAATAACATGTGTAACATTATAATATTGTCAATGAGGATATTCCTTTTAATATTAATTGTGAAACCACCAAATTCTAATAGTTTGTGTCATATCCAGAGATTACATCACATTAGATTCACCATTATCAGATTTATAATTATTTTTAAAAATATCATTTGTATTAAATGTCAAATTGGAAATCTTTTTTTATATTAAATTATCAATTCCACAAGTGCTTAGCTTTTAGTTTTAGTTTTAATGAATGCATTGAACATCGTTAATCCGTATGAATCTTTACTTTGTACTATTAATCTAATTTGCAATCTAATTTTCAATATTCGTCTCTGATAACATCGTAATCATTCTGATATATTATTCCACTTGATTGTAAATATTGCACTGTTTCTGAATCTTTTGTCTCTATTGCTTCAAGTTATTGATTCAACCAACATGTGCTTGATTTTAGGTATTAAGAATTGACATTCTGCGGCATCGAAACTCTAATCATAAAAGTAAAGCTGATCTAAAGCCGACCTACATCTTCCAGAGTGTTTCATAGCATATTTAGGAGATATGTCCCAGTGAAAAGTTTAGGAAATCGAATATATTGATACGAGGAAACTGGTTACATTTAAAGACATGGGAATTCCGAAAGAAGAAATTCTGATTTGCCAAATTTAAATATAAATGAGTGGAGAAATTTTCCAATTTTTTGAAAAATATCCTGAATTTAGTGATTGGTTTGGTGCTAGATTTATTCACCACCAATGCAAATAAAAGAGGTGCTAAGGATTCGTAATTTTGTTCAAAACAGCAGTCGACTCCAGAATGGTCATAACTGAAATTCATTCCAATTTAAAAAACAAATTAAACGGTCATATTTGTGCATGAACATAATGTAAATAATTAAATTATTTGCGATGGATGTTTACATGACGTAAAGATAATGGAATAAACCCATCAAACTAGCCATTTCGCAAAATGAAATTTTGGTTGCTTGTTTATATACGTCGTTTACTAAGTATATGAAAGAAATCTAGTGGATAGCGCGTGTAACAACCATGTTTGCAGAAGGCACCAATCCTAAAAATCCCAACAATTTTAAATTATAAAATGAGCCTACAAATGCAAAGAAAAAAAGAAGGTTTTACGAATGCTAAATTGGTATTTGAGGACGTACCTAATACTTTGATGGGAATCGCCATATCTTCATCGGTAAATATTTTGCGAGGAAATGGAGTCATAAGAGTAAAGGGAATACCATCCATTGTATCCTTACCATGCATTTCCACCCATAAACGTACATGAGACAATGGTTCATCCGACTATAATATGATACTGTTGCATGCAATGTTTTTTGGAACACTCATACGTACCTTTATCCTACTTTACAATATAAATCCATAAAATTAATTAAAATGCAACTGCTAACTGGATAGCAATTTTTTAACATCTGAAAAGTATATAAAACATATTATTACTGAACTCCAAACGAAACTGAATTTAATCTCATCGTTGAGAAACTTCAGCATTGGAAACCTCTCCAAGGGAAAGGCGCTTCTTCATTGCAGACAAGTTCTCCAAGGAAACATGTTCTTCGTGTTCTCTCAATTTTAATAACTGCATATTATCATCACGCTAAAGCCAAACTTACTTTAAACTTTTCCTTGATGATTGAACCATTAAGTAATCGTACTTGTATTTGACAATAACCAGTATCCTTTACTGGAGGAGTTGCATTTACAGTAGGCAATGATGAATTAACTGTCGCTACTACTGATTGTGGCTGCCGGGATTGTTCACCTATCTTACGAGCTTCTCGATCCAAACGAATTTGTTCCAAAACACGTTTGCGCGCTTCCATTTCCTTAACAAGTAATTATAATTCCTATCTAATGCTGTCATTTAACATTCATCTAAAACTTTTCAAAGCCTCACTTCATGCTTTTCACGTTTCTTTTCTTCCAACATTTTTTTCATTTCTATTTCCTTTCTTTCTTCTTCTATTTTTGCCATTGATTTTCCTTCTAGACGACGACGTTTTTCCTACAATAATTATTCAAAGAAGTGCGGAAATTTGATTTCGAAAAAATTATTATATTTCAAAGATCAATGAAAACAAATACCGACTTTCTCTAGTGTTTCCTTTCTCTCTTCTTCCTCTTTCCTTGCCCTTGCTTCCTTCAATCTCTTTTGTAGTGCAGCAAGTCTTTCTTTTTTCTCTTCTTCTGTTAACGGTTTCATAACCTCTGTTGACTCGCTAAATGCTTCGTGTTTCGTGCGTGCTGCGTGAAACATAACAGCCTGGTCATCGGCTAACTGTTTCCCACATCTAAAACATTTCGCATATACATCTTGCAAGTAAAGTAGTCACTCGTCTGCTGCAAGACATTTTGAACGATTAATGATAAGATCAGAATTCGTTGGTTGAAATGACGAGAAGCCACTAAAGACGGAGTTCATGTATTATCTGATCGAAATACCGATTACTAAAATAAGGTATATTGATAAAGCCAAGTTTAGTCTCTTAATTGCACAAATATGCTTAATACATTTCATCCCCATCTGCCTCTGCTATAACCAACCGTTTAATATCATGTACGGAAAAATTTTAAACATGCATACACATCGCATTTGAATGACATTGATTGTGGTGCTTCAACAGACTTCGACGGTTCCTCTTCTTCAGCAAATTCAACAATCGACCTTTCCTCTTCCGGTAACTGTATCTGAGTAGGTTTTGGCGTATTTGTATCATTGTTTTTTTGATGCTCCGCGATCCATTCCACTGCCTCAATCAGCCCGGTTTCACCGGTTTCTCGCAGTGCTTTTTCGCTAAAATTAATGATTTTAACGTGAACTCTATATAATTCTTCTGCAATTCCTTTCAACAATTTGCATATTTATTTATTCATTTTTTCATCATGCAAATTACTGGTGAAGAAAATTTCTTTTTTTTTTTTTTTTTTTTCTTTTTTAGAGAAAATGGAAGCATACGCAATATCGTGAGGAAAACCCATCTCTTCCAGTTGATCCAGCATTGACATTTTCCATACAGTTACTTATGTTCCACTATCTTTTAATTCCTATAAACCATCAAGCAAGTTATTCATTTGAATACGTTGAAGGAATTTAATGTAAAATTAATTCAAAAAGAACTCGAAGGACTGAAATAGCAGGATTTCACAAATTTTCTGGAATAATATTACTATTTGCTAAACCGGTTAAAATCTTTTCCCGGTCTTTTAAATTCGAAAAAAAATACGAAATTTTTCGAACGGATTTTGTATCTCGAAGAAAGAATATGTTTACGTATTATGAAATATGTATGAAAGAGTCCCCAACATTGACACTTTCCTAATATAAGTTGACCTGTTTCATTATTGTCCAGCCCTTCAACTTAACTGGTATCTAGAGATTTCTAAGAAATATTACTTTTAAAAGGTCTGATTAATTACTTCCACACTACAGTATTTTACCAGAAATATACGGATGATGCATTATACATATCTAATATTAGAGAAATATTTAGATGAAAAAATATATTTTATTGATAAAAACATCTGTTGAACAAAGTTTGCAACTTGTCAAAGCGGAAAATTCAATCATCTCAAGTAGCAAATTTAAAAAGTTGTTTACTTCTGACGATTACCTGTAGGAAATAAATATCTTTAGAATTGATGGCAATTATAAGCAAATTAAAAAATAAATAAATTATTAAGGAGAAGATATTCCTAAAAATAATTATGAAAATACATGGAATTTGTCTATGCTTACAACAAAACAAAAAAGAACGACATGTTTAATTTAAAAAATCAATAATCATTGCAGAAGTGGATGACTATAAAATAACAAAATTAAAAAAGAGAACGTATGCAAGCTCTTCACAAATCAAACAATCTAATAAATTAAAAGAAAAAAGAAAAGACGAAGTTTTAAATACAGATGACGGTCTAAAGTGGCCTAACGTGATCTAAATTATGATCAGAAATCAAAGATTTTGAGGGAAAATTATTTTAAGGATTATTAACTTAAAAAAAGTATTTACACTGACAAAGAGTAAAACATATAGAACCTCAATAAAAAAGACAAAAATAAATATTTGCACAACCATTAAATAGAATCAAATCGGTTCAAGCTAAAAATTTCACACATATTCTTTAAATAGAGATAGTAAACAAGTGTACATAAAATGCAATCTATTGAGATCTCGAAACAATATGCGTGTTCTGAAAAAATGAACGATGATATTACTATTTGAATTTAACCTATATATTCTATCTACAGAGGAATTTCGTTATGAATCCTTGAAAAATGTTGAGATTTTTGGAGAAAACAAGTACTTAAAGAGCTTAATATCTTTCTCCGTCTCTTTTTATATTGATCCAACAATTATTAAATTATATGGTTTTTTTTTAAGGCTACCACAAACCTTCACAGCATAATACTTTATACATGTGGTGGGAGCTCAACCTGTGGTGAATTATAAATGCCGCAGAAATCGCAACCACATTTTCTCAGTTCCCATGCTTCAACCTGAATATATTCTTTGGAATTGCTAAAAACGCTTGAATTGGTAGCAATTTTTAATAAAAAACTAAGTTTGAAACACGATCAATGAAATCTACTATGAACTGAAGAGAATGAGTATAAAATGAATATAATTTACTTATAATACAAATCTGCATATAACTGTCTGTTCATTTCTAAATACTAACTAATCCTCCTCATCATTCAGCAAACCAGAATTCTTTGATGGTCAAATTTCTTTACTTTGATAAAAGGACTGTCGTTATTCTTCCCAATATGCTCCAACAAATTAACAACCAATGAACCATTCTGTAAGCGTTTCACCCTGTTCCCTGAATATGAGATCAATAAATAAAAATGAAAATTCTCTCTCTCTCTCTCTCTCTCTCTCTGAAATTTTTTCATTACAGGAACATAACCCCAAAATCAATCTTTTTAATTTATATAAATTTCACAACTTACTTTTTGCTTTTGCGTTCTGCGTGGAAATCAGCTCAGCCATCAATGAACGACGCCTTCTTAAGAGATCTTCTTGTCGAGACTGAAATAACTTCTTCCAAGATTCATCGCAATTTCTGGTTAAAATAAAATAATGAGATATATTCTCTGCGATATCTTTCAGAAGTTAAAAAAATTTAAGTTCTTACCAATGGATCAGTTGTCATATCTTCTACTGCTATATTTAACATTCTTTCCATGGTCTGTTGACTTCGTCGAACTGCAGCTTCCAGGATAGCAATATCCTTCCTCAACTGAATTAGCCTTTCAGTTCTACTCGCATTTTCCATTAATTTCTCATTAGCAATATCATCCAGTTTTTGTCTCTTCGGTTCTAAAATAATTTTTTTTAAACTTGTTTTCAATTCGTTTCCAATTTTCTTTTGTTGAAAACACCTAGTCTACTGGCAGAGCAGAATTTATTTACAAACAGCGACTATTCTGCTTGATATCATATTATCTTAACAAAAAAAAAACAACAAAAAACATTTTGCAGTCACCTGAAATATACATTAATGACATATGTGGATCTGTTACAAAACTGTTATTTCTTTCATCAGTTTAATAGACCATTTTCTAATAATTTTGAAGAATCCAAAAAAAAAAAAAGAAAAAAGAAATGGAAGAGAATCTTAAGAATAGCAACCGGTAGAAGAATCGATGCATTCAGGCCTTTGATGATTTGTCAACATATTTGATGTGCAATCCATCCGATCGTCCATATTGATTCCCTACAAGCATATTTATCATTTCAAACAAAATAGTCTATTTTTTTGTTTTTTTTTTCTTTTTTAATATTCTTCTTCAGATGAAATGAAAGATGATCAGTTTAATAGAGAATGTCTTCTTGTATTTATTCAACAATTTAAAATGTACATCTCTACTTGAGCTGCAACATTTCTATTCATACCGTAGTTACACATCTTTATCCGCATATTTTTAATCATACTGTACATCTCTATCTGCATATTTTTAATCATACTGTACATCTTTATCTGCATATTTTTGGTCATACTGTACTTGCTTATTTGGATCGTACGTCCGTATATATATATGATATACAGCTTATCTCTTGCATAACTTCCAACACTACGGTCAATACTTGCATTACGGGATCCCCGCCCAACCTCAACCGAGCTTACACCATCCCCCGCCCCACACTTCCCGGGATTCCCCACCCTAGACACCGAGACTAACTCTGCGGCATCTATGTATCATAATGTTCATACCATATGGACATGGATGAAATAGTAGGCTGAATTATGCCAGAACGAAGTTTAAACTGTATTTTGAACTTTTGCAGCTTTATATCGCTCGGTAAAGTTTAGGTCTGTGGGGAGGGTTGTTTGTTATGGGGGCTGGCGTGGGCGTTTTGCGTCGGGGTTGTATTTACGGAGGTTGACGTGGGAGGTGTACGTTATGGTCGTACTTACGGGGTTAACGTGAGCGTTTTACGTAATAGTTGTGTTTTAATTGTTATTAATAGAAGCTGATCATTAGCTTCTTGTAATAGTGACGGAGTGCACTTGTCATTGTTGGCCGAAGAAAGATCGCTAGATTATCAAAGACAAAGAAGATTTAGCGACTCAGTAGCCCGTTTTATTAGTTATTAATTTTTATTACTATCAATTAGTCCATTATTTATTTAATTAACTAATTATTAATTCTTAGGTCTAAAGCATTGTTTATCTTAAAAAAAAAAAAAAGAAAAAAAAGGCGAAAATTCGTTGTATTGTTGATTTCTAGTTACGTATTACATATATTTATAGCATATGAGAAAGTATTACATTGCATATTCAAAAAATTCACATTTTCACTCGTGTTAGCGTAATACTAAGAGCAAAAGAAAGGAATTCTTTGGATGCTCAAAAAGTTTTGATTGCTTTTTTCGTATATATGGAAAATTATTTTTCGTTACTTTTAAAGAGGTGCTATGACTGCACGCCCGCTGGTTACGGTATATAATGAGAAGAGCGAAGCGACTGATAGTCAGATCAAGCTACCAGGAGTATTTCGTGCACCGTTACGCCCAGATATTGTTTCCTTTATACATGATCAAATAAGGAAAAACAAACGTCAACCGTACGCCGTCTCAACTGAAGCTGGTTTGGTCTTTGTCTTTTTTGCTTTCTCTCATATTTATTTAAAAATATGGTGCTTTTTTTTAAAACTCCATAACTCTATCATGAAAATTTTATAACCTAAGGGAGATAGTTTTTCGAATTCAAATTAGGATATAATCTATTTTTGTGGATAGAATAGTGCTAAAAGAATCGAATCTATTTGAAGGAGACTTGAAATATCTGGATATTTAATATAACTTATCGGTTTACTAGTTCACAGAGATATTATAAAAACTAAAGAAAGTTGTGAGTTTTCATAAGGTGTAGAATAACTGAATTTTTGGGGAGTAGTAATCCATAAATTCGAACATTTTGATTGTATCTAGGACATCAAACTTCGGCGGAATCATGGGGTACAGGTCGTGCGGTGGCTAGAATTCCTCGTGTACGAGGTGGTGGTACACATCGTTCTGGACAAGGTGCATTTGGTAATATGTGCCGTGGCGGGCGCATGTTTGCACCAACTAAGGTTTATTTCTGTTTTTTGATTAGTTCTGATAATCTTTTTGATATGGAAATCATTTGTATTTGGCTCGAGTCACCTGTCTGCTTCATTTTAAAGGCATCAATACACTTTCTATTTTTGATTAATTTGCTTCTAATATATTTCCAAATGATTCTTCACTTTTTGCAAAGATTGAATTGACTGTTAATTAATATGTTATTTCTAGGTATTCCGTCGTTGGCATCGTCGTGTGAATGTTGCACAAAAACGTTATGCGATGGTTTCAGCAATAGCTGCTTCGGGTGTTCCAGCTTTAGTGCAAGCTCGCGGACATATCATTGATCAAATACCAGAAGTCCCATTTGTTGTTGTTGATAAAGTAGAAGGTTTCAAGAAAACAAAAGAAGCTGTTGCATTTCTCCGGCGTTCACATTTTTGGGATGACATCGAAAAAGTTAGTTTCTACATGATGTTTTTGTTCAAAAAGGATTGATATTAAATTTGGGAAGAGAGCTGATTTTTGGAACTTGCATTTCATTAAGATGGAAAATTTGGAACACAAAATGTTTGGTACTAATTAATTTGCTAATTTAATTCCTCGATACTTTTTTAGGTTTATAACTCGAAACGTAATCGCGCCGGTAAGGGAAAAGGACGCAACCGCCGTTATAAGGCTAAGTTGGGTCCTCTTGTAGTGTACAATCAGGATAACGGTATCGTCAAAGCTTTCCGAAATATCCCAGGCATTCATCTGCTTCCAGTAGATCATCTTAATTTGTTAAAAGTTGCACCTGGTGGCCATCTTGGACGTTTAATCATCTGGACGGAGTCTGCTTTTCGTAAATTGGATCTTATTTATGGAACGGAAACACGCAAAGCCGTCGCCAAAGCTAAGTTTATCATGCCAACGGCAAAAATGACGAATGCTGACTTTTCACGATTAATTCGCTCAGAAGAAATTGTTAGGGCCGTTCGACAGAGAAAGAAGAACACAATTAAGGTTAAAGCATCAAAGGTTCATCGCAATCCGTTAAAGAAGTCTGCTATAATGGTTAAATTGAATCCATATGCAGCAGTATTGAAACGTACCGCTATTTTAACCAATCGTAGACAACTTGGAACGCAACATCCATTTGAGAAAAAGATTCAGGTAATGGTTTCCTCTATTTGCAAAGGCCTCTATGCTATCCACTAACATCTAAACAACAGCTGTATTAAACAGAATGACTCTATTGGGAATGTCTTAAGCCTCTTATACATCCCTCAGGTATAGAGCCTAAACTCTTCTCAGCTCCTCTTTCTGTAGTATATATAGAGTTTTTGCTGAGTGTATAAGTACAATTTTCCGGCTTAATTGGCCTTTTCTATAAACGATCCTTTACCGTTCAGTATCATACATTTCAGGCTTTACGTCAGAAGGCATTTGAGAAAAAGGCTGCCCAGAAGACGGCGGCTACAAAGTAAAAACATATTTGATCGTTATGTAATTTGTTATACATCAGAATTTCGTTGGATAAATTTTATAAAATGTAAGAGAAAGGTCAGCAATTCAAATAATATATTTATAATAAAGTCATGAGAAATACTGAATCCAGGCAAAATGGTATTTAACATGATAACTACTCATTCATCTAATTCAAAACGTCAAAAAACTCACCGTATTTCACCAGAAAAACATCACAATAAGAATGGTTTGCAGATGCTTTTCAGATTTATCCGCAATGGGGACATTTGTATGGATATGAGTTCACAACCCAGTACCACCCAAACACTGACAAGTAAAAGAGAGAGGTATAATCGGTCTTCATCAAAATTGAAGACCATAGCGAGATTTGTTCTACAAGAGATCGGAAACAATGATAATAAAATAGCGAAACAAGTCTAAATCGCAAAGAGACTTTTGAAAGAAAAATCCGTATACAATAGGAACAAACAATTCATATCGGAATACGTTAACATGGTAAATCAATACAGCAAAAGATAAACATTCACATGGCACATTTTGTTTGAAAACGAATGTATACTACTGATAATATGAAGAATGATGATCCTCCGAAAAACAATACGACTGACTAGTTTTGATAAGCTTCATTTTGATAACTGGAAGAATGACGACTAAGTGAATGTCGATTCTTTATTTCGCCTTCGGGTTTACTTTGCATAAATTCCATTTTGAAATCTTCGGCGAGAAGACCCGCGCTAAAAATGAAATAAAAACAGTGAGTAAGAAAATTCAAACAAATGAGAATTTTTCTTTCAAAAATCAATCATCTTCATATGTTGCAGTAGTTTTTTCGGTGCTTTTCTGATTGCTTTAGGTACGAAGAAAATTTTCTGGGAAACAGGAGTTTATACGTGAGACTGCCAGGTCATATATTAAAGATTCTAGCAACTAATTTAATTTTTAGAGAAATCTCAAGCGAATAATTTGCAAAAATACAGGAATATACAATGTTCAAAAAAATGCAATCAAAGTTCTCTCCTAACTTTCTTTTCCCTTCAAATGGGAAGAAAAATTCATAGATTAATTTCCATCAAGAAATTGAAAATCGTCAGATTTACGTCGAATTCTCTGTTAATTTATGTACGCTATTCGTCGTCTTCCTGATATTCATGTCGATTCTTTTGAAGATATCCTGCAGGCTTTCTCCACCGACATCCTGTGACTTAATAGATTCTCCTCGGTTGTCCTTCACATTTATGGACCGATCCGATATATAATCTCCCTCAAGAATTTCATCATAAATCGGTATCTCTACGTATTCCTTGAGATAAAAACTTTCATTCGACCAAAGACGATTCAACCGTTTTATTTCGCTCATCTATAAAAAATGGTTTGTTAGTATTAATATTTAAAATGATTTGCTTAAACGTTTAACCTGCTGATAAAATTACCGATTCTTATTTGAACAAATCTTCCAAGATGATTCAAAATATTAAGTTAATTCTTCAAAATGATAAAAAGAAATCAGCAAGTTAGGAAACATTACATATCCCACTTGAGAAAAAAGATTCCTGAAGAAAAATCCCTATTAAGTTCCTAATTCATGAACGTTACAAGTATCAACATTTTTAATTTTGTCTTCTCAGTGACGAAGACTTTTGAAGAAGAGTTGTTAGGGACAAAAATTAAACTTTGTTGACCTTTTCTTCCTTTCTAGTAACAAATAAATTCCTAAACAGCACAGCACTAAATTACACTGCAAAATTATTCACGGGATTATTCCACATGATTTAAAATAGTCAAGGAATTACCGGCAAGAAATAGGATTAATAAAAATACATACTGAAGTGTTGTATTTTAGAACAAGTCCTTGAAGTGTATCATTTGGTCCAATTTGATGTTGGATTATTGTACGATAGGTTTTCGTGGGAACATGAGGATTTGATAAACTACCATATCCACGTGTTCGCTGATAACTACACAAGAATGTGCGCTCATCTTGACCGTCCATTACTGTACCACATTATTAGCAATTATCAATCTGAATTGACTAATTAGACATTGATTAATTAAGGCACAAAAAATACACACTGACTTCGAAATCCCCGCCTAATTTTTTCTTATACAAACAAAAAAAAAGGCTCGATACAAAAAGAGTAGCACAATGATCCCATAGTCGGAATTTAACTGACCATAAGCATACCGTTGTAAAAAGTTTCAAAGTAAGACTATATAAGCAATTACTAATATAGGATGATTGGTTTAGAGATACTTGAAGTTGTCAAGAAGGAGGTACGGAAAGGTTTGCTAGAGAGTATTGAAATGGAGTATGCGGAAAGCATAGGAAGGAACATAGTTGTCATTAGACGCAGGGATACAAGTTGACAATTTTTTGTTGACACGTGGAATCGATAAATTTATCGGTATCTCTCGGGTACATCTCCCGGTTGTCAGTCTTTGTTACCTTGGAAGCTGGTACGGGAATTCCGTATCATTTTGATGTAGAAGTTCGCAGCTAATGAAAGAGGAGTGTGTGCCGAAGAGAAAAAGTCAGAGACAGAGATTAGATGAGAGAGCGATTGGTGCACGGGCATTGATTTCTTCTATTTCTGCCGCTTTCGGCCGAAAGTTTCCTTCATTTCTCCACCGATTTTGGCAGCAGTTGTGTGTGTGTGTGTGTGTGTGTGTGTGTGTGTGTGTATTTGTGTAGTGTGATTTGTTCTGTGCAACGTGAAAAAAAGAATGAATGGTCACGTAGGAGAAGAATTAGTCACGTAGGAGGTGGAAAGTCACGTAGGAGTAGTTGTGTAGGAAAAGGAATAGTCACGTAGAAGAATCGATCATGATGTTTCAATAATTTTGTTTGATTAGTCTCTACTTCTAACTGTTGGACAGCTTCACGAATTCTTCTGACATCTACCTAAGAAGGAGTGGTTGCATAGGAGAAGGAATAATCATGTAGAAGGAATAATCACGTGGGAGAATTAATTGCATAGAAATCTCGGGATTTCTGAGGGCGGGGGAGGAAGGGGTTGCATATTGGATGTGAATTTGAAAGAAACGAATTGGAAAAAAGAATCAGCATTCATTATGCAATCGATTTATACGTTTTTTTCTTTTTTTTTTTTTTTTTTGCTTTTGTAATATAAATGAAATACATCTTCAGGAAGATGGCACCAAGAAAACGTTCCACATCGAAAACCAGTTCAAGTTCTTCATCAACAGAACGGTATTATTAATGATAAAATAATTCGTTCATGTTTACATTTAACTTATCATACTGGATTGCAAATCTGTTGTTTAATTTTAGGTCACGTTCACGAAGCCGTACACGTTCAAAAACTCGAAGCCGCAGTAAAACTTATTCGCCAGATCGTGGTGAAGAAGGACGTCTCCATGTGGCAAATATCGATGAGTCAGTACGCGCACGAGATCTTGAAGAAGCATTTTCGTAAGATTTTTTTTTTCTCATATATTATCAACAATGAATAATGTTTAATGTAGTTTTAACTTCTCATATTTCTCATCTTATCAATTTTATGATTTTTTTTTTTAAAGGAGTGAGGGAGGGGGATTATTAGCAACCAACTAATATTTCTTCACTGTATACTTTCTACTGTTTGCAGGCGTTTCGGAAAGCTCTCAGAAGTTTGGGTAGCAAGCTACCCACCACTTTTTGCATTTGTGGTGTTCAAGAATAAATCGGATGCAAATGAAGCACTCGCAGGATTGAATAACACGTAAATTGCAAATTCTTATTGGAATTCCTACGAAAGTTGAATGAAATAATAGGGTTCATAGTGACTTTAGCCATTTGCCGGAGGTAAACTTGAATAACATTGCTAATCTAATATTTGATTCTTTCGTAAATTAATCTTATTGTGTCTGATACCGTATCTACAAACTTATGCCGAATTGCATGTAGTTGTACAGTTGCATGCAATATAATTTAAAGTGTACCATTATCAGAAAAGTAATTTTTGAAATATTTTCTTTTGCAGATATATTCGTAATTGTCGAGTACGCGTATCGGTGGCGCTACCTCGGGTTCGTGCTCATGATCGCTATCGTTTTGGAGGTGGTTATGGGGGAGGTTATTATGGTGGTGGTGGTGGTGGTTATGGCAGGTAATTATTGACATCTTCAATAATTTCGTAGATTTTTGACTTGGATTTGATGAAAGGATTCAAAAGGATGAAAGGAAAATGGATTTTTAGATATGGGGGTTACGGCGGCAGTCGATATGGGGACTATGGACGTTATGGCGGATATGGTCGAGATCGAGATAGACGGTAAGTATTGTAGGATTCTTATAATTTGAATAAATTAAGGGTACTATAGGAAAGTGGGGAAGAAAGATGGCTTAGTAGAAACTATTCAGCCATATTTCCCTGAAATATTACCTTACAACATGCTGTGGTGTCCGTTTATTCCAGGATGGGTGGGATATACGAAGGGTTATCCATTAAATTAGTTTGATATAGGCCTGGATGATGGTAAACTTTGGTTGCTTTGTGTGTGATGGAATCATTATGGACAGTGTTGAAACTGTGGTGATAATTGGTTTGTTGGCTCGGCTCCCTCCGTCGTCCATATTGTTTGGAATGGATGGGCCGAGTTGTGAATTGGTTTTGATATTGATGGTCCATCATTTTGTGTTTTTGGCATACTCTGGAATATTGTTGTTGGAAGATGGAGGAAGTGTATGGTAATGGGAACTCTGTAGTGCACGATTCGCAATTCTTTTGAAAATGGTTTTTATTCATTTTTCGGACATTGTGCAACAAATATGCCAGATTCACGTTTCATTCGTTTACGAAAGAAGTGTTCTCCTCTTTGCACCACCTATAAACGCACTTTTTTCATGTTTTTTTATTTGAACTCTGTGACTATAATTTGTCTTTATTTTCTGCTTTATGAAACCATAAATTTTGGTATAACATAGAGTGTTCGAAAAAATTTGAACTTAGCCTCTTATGTCCAGGAATTTTGCTCGAAGACCGTAAAGAGTTCTGCAGGTGAATCATTGTGTTACTTAAATAATTTGCTACTTTTTGCAGACGATCACCGCCACGCAGAGAACGCGAACGTCGCAGAAGGTGCTGTAATGCTGATGTTTTTGTTTTTGTTCTTGTTTTTTTTTTTTTTTTTTTTTGAGATGGAAGGCGACGATAAAGGAAAAGGCGAGAGAATTTGGCATCTCAAAGTTTCCACTGCCACTAGAAATAGCCGCATCAACATGCTAGTTCTAGAAATGATTCTGAAACACATTTCAGGTCCCGCACTCGCTCACGGTCGCGTTCACGTTCTTCTTCATCTCACAGTCGTTAGAACATCAGTTACAAAAGAAACGTTTTGAGACATTCGAGATGATGCGATTGTTGGGAACATCACATGTTTTAATATATTTCTATGTTCGATTACTAATTTCCTGTATCGTTTTTAATTTTAATTTTACATTACATGCATAAGTCTACACTTTTTAGTCCCAGTCAACTATGCACATTCAGCATTTGTTTGAGAAATAATTTTTTTTTTTAGTAATGAATCATTTGTATTTTAAATTTCAACAACTCCTACATTTGCGAGCTTTTAAAGGGAAATAGAAGCAATATATTAAATGATTTATTGTCTCAAAGCTGAAATCCCACCCATTTCCAAATATTGGATTTAAGCTTAGATTTCAGTGGTATAATCGAGAGCTTAATATAGTTCATTTGTGGAGAGAGATATAATTCAATTAATATGATAGGGATGAATTATCCTTTCAGGTTTTCGTAGTATTAACTGTTAATGTTGTTTTTTAAGGAATCGATAATGGTAAGAAAGGAACGAATATTAATGCTTACATTTTGTATTATTTGTCCTTTTTTTTTCTTATGGTTGGGAGTTATTTGTTTGGCAGCATGTTGGAAGTATCTTTATTGTTGAATGTGAAGTTTTTACTAGCAATAAAGTATTTCATCAGTGCTTATAACATTAAAATTACTTATTTATTCTGTGTAACCAGAGAAGTTATTTTAGGTTTTTGAAATGGAACAAAAAGAGTTAGAAATTTGCTGAATATGTCTATTCGCTATTCTGCAGCTCTAATATAACATAGTACTGTCATGAATGAAAATAGAAAAAATTTATTAATGGAAGTACGAGGTGTAATTTTCTGGTACCATGCAATACTTTGTTTCAAGATAATTCACATCATCAAGTAATTCATTTTTATGAAATGTACTGGGGCGAGATGTAAATGCGAAGAAAGAGGAAAAAGATTAAGAGTTCACCTATGATTATAAGTTAATAATGTTGGTAATTTAGAAAAATGGTAGTAAGGGTAAGTTGGATATTCGAAGTGCGATATTTATTGTCAACGATTGAGAAACAATGTGACAAGTTTTAGATCATTTCCGGAAGTAATCCTTAGATATAACGTGTATGCATAGTAACTTATCAAAACGAAATGCTTACCAACTACTCCTCGTGCAGAATTCTCTATCATCTATGGCAAAAATTGGTACTTCTGGAAGTCGGAAATTGGAATATAGCGATGGATTAGCCAGTCCTGTTGATAACTTACTTCCGAAAATTTCTTGTAACGAAGAGGAATGTCAACAAGCAAAAGGTATATCGTTTTCATATTCTCAACTTAGGAATGAACATATCTTACATTCGATGTTTTTCTATCTGTTGGAATGATATCGTTAACAAACCCAAAATAAAAGACATCTGGGCGACAAAAAGTATATCATCACATTTAGTGAAATTTAGTATTACACGAAAAAATGCTCTACTGTTGGAATTTTCAAAGATTTTGCTTTAGGAAAGTCAGAAGTTGGAAGAACTGGAGATTATAACAAAATAGTAGTAAGTCATGATGCACTGATGTCAAAGCAGGTGAATGTTATGAATACTAATAATGGTGAAATATTCGTGAATATGATAATTTACTGTCATTTATGTGTAAAAATTCATTTTAATTTATCCTTTATTTGATTTCTTACTAAAATTGTTGGATTTGATATGATTTGTTTACGATTACATTTATCGACTTGCATTTTAGTTTTTTAACAAATTACAATTATAGCCTTCTCAAATACATAGAATCAATGAGAGCAACAGTAAAAATGCAAATGTGAAATTGAATAATATCAGTGCTGACGAAACTTGTGTTAGGTATGTAGATTAACAATTGTTCGAAGGTTGTGAAAAAATAAATTTATTACGTTTTTTTTTTTTTTTTTTATCTTTTTGGTTGGTTTGTACAAATTTTGTTTTTAACTTTTAGGTCCTTGAGGAAACTGTCAAAAAAGGGCTGCACTACTACATTAGCAGAAAATAAAGGTTGTATTGATATTTATAGTAAGATTATTTGGATGTTTTACAGTTTGCATTGCAGTTTTCTGCTAAATAGTCTTCATTGCCCATCGTACTTTATTCTGCATTAGCTTTTTTTTAAGAAATTCCCCTGTTCTAACCTTGTTTTATTGAATTCAATCTGATTGTAACAACAGTAATTCGGATCTTTAGTTTAATAGCCAATAGCCAACTTGCAACTACCTTTTTGTCTTATTTCAATCTTCTCGAAATCTATCGTGTTTTTACATGATGCAACAACTATCTGCGGCAACATGGAATTCATGATGAATTATAAAAGTGATTCTGTCCATTATATCGAAACTCCATATTTATGTTTCATTAAAATGATCTAAAATTTGTTATAGAAAGAAACGAGCAGAATGTGAAGGAATCGACGAATCGTCAAAAATTTTTGAAACTTTGCAATATCAAAAGTCAAGGGTCTGTTAGATTTTATTATTTTTAATCTTAATGATGACAGTATGCTCAATAAAGCAATGTTTGATTTTTTTTTTTCAATCCTGTCAATGCAGTTTTGAATACTAGAATATAAAATGCGATGTAGTACTTCAAATTTTTATCAGGGATATTAATTATCACCATCAGTAGGGATAAAATTAATTAAAACTCAACCATGATTAAATGAACTACATCATTTTGCTGTATCGCAGCGACTATAGGTGAATTTTTTGATGTCTGACGAGTAGAAAACATCAGTCATGCTTTTGCCCGTTTACTATATAGTCGAGAACGATTGAGATGTACCTACAGTTAAAGATACTGTTATTATGCTTTATAAAACCTCGAGACTGCATCGGAATTAACCCCAACTCATTCTGTTTATCTTTGGAAATTAGTAAAATTTAAATAAGTTTGACAAATATATTTCGACGAATACTTTATATAATAAAATTATACATGTTATATGCTTCATTTCATCTTTCACCACCCATTTTTTCATAATTTAAAGATGATAGATTTCAGCGATGATCCACATCGATTAAGTGATGTTTCGTTTGCTCAGGCCAGGATTAAGCCGATCAACTATAAGCAAATGCAGGTTGGAATTGCTCTAATGCACTTGCTAGATGCATCATCTTTCCAATCTTTACTCTTTTATTTCTAATTCACTTGTGCTGTATATTCCTCATCTTTTTTTCCCTATTATTAATATAGGAACTCAGTTTTCGTGATTTGATTTCAACAAATGTGGATAATATTTCATATTCATCAGAAGACAATTCACCATTAACAAATCGTAGACATTTCGACAGTGAGGATAAGAACGCGGTAAGCTTACATTTTGACGAATTGCTTTGATATCGAATCTGTTCGATTGAATATTTTTAGTTTTTCAGAGTAAAATATATCCATTAATTTCTACTCGATGGTCATGTTGTGACAGGATTATAGGTAACGATGATCTACTAAAATCATATATGCAAGTCTGATTATTATTATATTCTCTTTTTTTTTTCATCTGTATTATTTATTCAAACTAAAGGTCACTTCAAGGTCAAATAACTCTTAGTTTGCATAAGTAATAAAAAAAAAAGCTTTCAGACACAATAGAAGAAGAGCCATTATTGCTGCATTCAACAGTATGTGATTCCAGCAGCAGTACAAGTGCTACCGAATATGATCCAAATCTTATAGCAAATTTTGATCCCAATTGTAACGCTCGAAAAACTGTGATGAAATTCAATGGATATGTTGTAAGTCTTTTTTCTTTCTTTTTCTGTTAGATAGTTGTTTGTGTATTTTGACCCGGCAAATTTATCCAGTACATAATACTAATGATTATTTCTAATTTGCAGAGCATAATAATGCAATATCAACCAGACAATGAACTGAAACGTCTGATAAATGAAGAATTTCGTTTGCGTTTCCCACATGTTCACGTTTCTTTTAGCAAAATTAGGAGGTTTTCATTTTTCGCTCTTATTTTTGATCCTCAATATGTCCATTTGTTTACTTTTTTTTTTCTTTTTTATATTAACTTTTATATTAACTTAATGAAATTAGTAACAGCATCAAGTTCCACTCACTCTTTATTTTTGTTAATTCATTGGTTTTATCTCAATTTCTTTTCAGTATTAAACGAGAGCTTCATCAGATAGCTGTTGCATGTAATTTAGAAGATGTCACAACGGCACATGCTTATGTTTTCTATGAGAAAGCACTTTTGAAGGTCCGATTTAAAAGAAAACTTAGTAAAGGCTTTTTTAAAATTCATCTGGTCAGTGAGTCAGTTCATCAATTAATTGTTCGAGATTTGCTCAGCTTAAGGAAATTAAGGGATTAACCGGGTACTATATATTGAAAAGACAAAAAAAAAAAAAAAAAATTTGTTGTCGGTTTTTGTAACTGATATCACCCAACTAGGAGCAACATTTCTTAATTGATTCCCACTTATCGTTGATTACTGTTGTCTAGAGCTATTTATTCATAGGGGTTAGTGTGTAAAATGAATCGTAAACTGGTGGCTGGAGCAGCTCTTCTTATTGCTGCAAAAATCACTGATTTTGGATCGATGTCTGTTTCCGATGTTGTAAATGTTAGTTTTATTTCAGATGGTTTGATCATTTTCAAAGTTGTGCCTTTAGATCCATTTTTAAAATTGACTTTAAATAAATTCTGAACTAAGTTAAACTCAAATTTCCAGTATTTGGAATCATCATTACGGATTAATCGCAAAGAGCTCTTGCGATATGAGATACCACTCTGTGCTGCACTTAGTTTCAATTTGAGGGTACCTGTTTGGCAACTTTTGCCGCATTATCAAAGGATCGCTTTGACAATATTATGATTTAAAAATGCTTACTATTTTTGTATATATATAATCCAAATAAATTTTTACTTTTTTGAATAATTAAAGTTTGTTTCATTATGAATTACATCGAAATTACGATGGAACTCCTGTATCCTGGTTTTATCGAAGGGGAGGAAAAAAAAACCTAAATTACAATTACTGGTGGAATAATAAGTCTACCCATGAAAGTTCTAATTTCAATTTGATTTATAAATCTTGTTGATAGAGGGTATTAGAGGAAGATAAATATATGATGTTAACAGCTATATGGAAAACGTCAGCTTCTAATGTATCATTCGTTATTATCATCGCTTACAATATTTGTTTCGTTTTCTTAAAAGTGGTTTATGATAATGATATGATGCTACAAAGACATTCATTTGTATACATTTATTGTGGTAAGTCGTAATTATTTGATACATATGCTAAAATACAGCGAGGTATACGCTTCGAGCTTTTTTAATCTGAAATTTGATTTGAAAGAGTTTTGATAATCTTTAATCATGGCATGTTACAAAGATGAATTTTGGATGAACTCCATAATTTCGTTCACATTTGCCGGAGCACTCATTCTAGCGAATCAAAATAACCTAATTATTTGTTTATAAATTTCCCTTCCTTGCTTTCCCTTATGAAGTCTAGATACTGTTTTATTTTTCACAAATAATTATCAAGAAAATAACAGTAAATCTCAGGTAAATCCATAAATGCTCACAAATTCAGTAGTAGTAAATCAATCGCTAATAACGATTTATTTCTTAGGAGAGAGATCGCTTAAAAAATATCGAAGTTTTAGAATTAGCTAGAACAGAATACAGTAAGAAGTGCCTAAACCCATTCGTTTTATTTACATAACATCAGAATGAAGAATTTGGAACATAATTCATCGAAAAATTGTGGAATTTTTCGAAATTTCATCGAATCAATTTTGCTATTATTCTCCTGATTACCTCAATATCGAATGCAATTATTTTTTCTAATTTTATTATCTCCTCTCAAATTAGAGCACTGAAAGATATTTCTTTTGCATCATTATGAGGCTTTTTCCGAATAAAAATCATGCATTTAAATGTCCCTGACTTAATTGTGGTATATAAAATTTATGAAATTTCGTTATGAAAAATCGGATGGACGACACAAATATAATTCTCGCCAGAGAAACATTCTATTTACGATGAAACTATGGTTTCATTTGGATTTTCATTCGAATTAGATTTCGAAATTAATTGAAACGACCATATGAACCCAATTTTAAAGTAAATTTAATTTTTTTAACCTCATTTTTAGAAACCAGTAGAAGTTATAGCTAATTCGACTGTTATCAAACTTTCTAACTGTCTACTTCAAACAATTTAATTTCAGCATAATGGTCAGATCCTGTCTTAATCTTATAATTACACCTTAAATTAAATTTCCCATTTAACTGTTTGTTAAAAAAAAACCTTCCCATTCATATCCTTAAATTTAATTTACAATAAATTAAAACCAAAATTATATAAAAGCAAACGTAAATATATCTAACATTCGAGAACGGAAAATGAACTTGGAGACCTCATATCAACACACTTCCGATTTGCATTTGGCATATTAGATGATCTAATACCATCGAGAACATTCTAATTTCATCATCATATCAATAGATAGGTCACAAATCATTTTTTGACTCAAACAAATTAGTTCAGAGCTATACTTAAACTTATTAATTTAAGCAGTTTTACCGAATCAGAAACAGATCATCTGTTCCGGCAAAAAGTCAGGACATAACCATGAAGTCCATCGATTCCTATCAATGCTACTCACACAGATCCATCCATATCTATAAATGATAAATCGAAACTCATTTTATGCCACGTAAAAACAAGCCCAAAATTTATTCAGTACATCTTTCAAACAAATAACAAAATTCAAAGGAATAGAAGAAAAAAAATGCTATCCTTCCTTTGAATTATCTTCGACCAGCCATTCCTGTATTCACTGTTTTATCGGTCATTGGAATACTCAATTCCTGCAACAATAATTTTGCATAATTTATCACATAATATTAACTTGTCTACAATTCCATTTACTTATTCAGAAACGTCATTCAGCTGCGTATTTTTAATTACAGATCATTTTGAGCAAAAAATTTTTTAACATAACTACTGGCCTCGCGAAAACTAAAAGAATGTTTGCTTAATATATTTTCGAATAACTCCAAAATTATTCTAATACAGAAAGATGACCCAATAACTCGGTGATGTTTCAGAATTCAGATCTGACCTTACCATTATTCCAAGAACGTATATTTCTTCATCCCTCTACCCGTCTCCTAGGAAAGTTATAACATGACAATAATGTCTAAATTCTGTTATGCTACTTAAACTTCAGAGCTATTTTAATTAAATATATGCAACATCAATTTAGTATCCTCAAGTGAACTGCAATCACAAGATAACCATATGGTGGCTACAGTTTAATGATATTACGTTCATCGAACGTTTTGGTAATATATAAATCCTAATATTTTCACAAATGAAAGTCAAGTTATTAAATCTAAAAGAAAGAGAGAAAAAACAAGAAACAAACCATTGACTCAATCATCTGTTTGGTCTCCGTATCTACTTCGATTGTGGTCAACATTCGTGGATCAACGACAGAAATATCTGGCATGTAGTTATCGCGACGTTCTCTTTCTTCTTCTTGCAATTTAATTGAAATACCACGAACCGGTCCCTTTTCAATACGTTTCATCAAATGCGTTATATAACTGAAATATGTCATAATTCCGAAAGTTTTTTGCCGACACAGTTATCAACTATAAAATTCATATGAATTTCTCCAGTTTTTCCATGTTAGGAGTAATCAAAATATTATTCAAAGAAGATATGGCCTCAAAATGCCATGCCTTTCTTTTATGTCAATTTACTGATGCATACTTCATTACAACGAATGATCTAGTTTTTGTGTACTCCAAAATGACGAAATAACGAAGAGGAATCCCACAACAAATTTATTCAGACAATTCAACAACTTCTTATTCTTATTAATTTCCCAAACAACTGGAATATTCAACTGACTCCAAAGCCGTTTGATGCCACAGTTTTAACAGTGGAATGTTAAATCTTATACGCTTGCTTAAATAATTATCTTATCCGCTTATATTCATTACCATGGAACTAAACTATTATGAAGAAATTTAAATCTCTAATTTATCGGTACAAGTACTCTAATAAAATATGTTGTAGGGATGGATTTCAAGAAAAATTATTGAAATATTTGCTTTAAATAATTTGTCAATACGGCACAAGCTTATTCGTCAGATCGATGTCCACTTACCCCGCAATACGGTTCCTCATTTTTTTGCTCGGAATAACCGCAATTTCTTCGCAAATTCGCTTATTTGTATGGAAGTCATGTGTCAGCTTAGTGTAATATTTTTCAATAATCACACGGGAAGCCTTTTTTACGGTCTTTGTGCGTACACGTCCGCAAACCATTGCTCTATGTAGCTCACGTCACTTCTTACTCTGAAAATCCATCAAATTACAGTACTTTGGCGAATCAATTTTTTACTGAAAGTTTGTACGATTAACTTTCCTTCCTTTTCCATTGCGGCATTAGCACTAACGACTAAGTTACTAATAACTTGCTCCATTTGTCCCTGGTCAACTCTAATCATGCCGAAGCCTCCACTATAATATACAGTGATTTTAATATTCTCGCCTATTAATTTTTTTACCATTTCGTAAAGATTGGCTATCGTAATATTTATATCGATAATCTTTGGTTGCAAAATTTACCTCTTTAAGAAGACAAGCAACTGCTTAACTAAATTTCACCCACGTTTTGTATTTTGCTGTATCTGTATTATATCTCAAAGAGGTGAATCATCAAAAAAAATCATGAAATTTCATTACTCCAATCAATATATTATTACAATCATGTGCAATACCTGCCTGCCAACTCTCCTATAGCTTGTAATTTTTGTTAACGCTCAAGCTTCATTTTCAGGTTTTTATGCTCAATATTGCCAACAAAATAGCAAAGTATACATTATCCTACTATGAAGAAACTTACTGAAGTAATGTAACATTCAATTGCAAAACATTATGTCTTCAGAAGTCAGTCAAACACAGTAGCCTAAGAACTTCAAAAGTTAACACAAAAATGCATGGAAATGGAAATGCACAACTCCCGAATTCCGGGAATTGAAACAATATCTACATACTTTTCCGGAATCCCCGGAAAATCTCACGAACTATTCAACAGCGACTTATCACAACAGTTGCTACAACAACCCCTCACAAACACACCACCGTACCCCAAACCCACAGACATCACAAATCCTTGAAACCTTCCACTTAAAAGCGGCCAGGAATGGACATTATGCAAAACATCTATCTCAAGCAGTCTAAATATAAAAACGATGGCCCAGCCCGACACATATACACGCCTTATGAAAATTACATGTCTCACACAATCACAGAATATATTTATTTTCCATTTTCCTTATTTTAAGGTAAAGATGAATTCTTCTTAACATTGTCTTCTTTTTTTGTTCATTGCAGTAAATTTGATGAATACTTGCTCTTTTCATTTTCTTCGTAAAAATTATCTCTTTGTAGAAATGTAATTAATCTAATTAGTTTGTACGCTTTGGGATGTATGAGAATAATTTATGAAGACGTCTGATATATTCCTTTTCACACTTTTTGGCTAATAAAACATTTCTGACTTCTAGTTTAAGTTCTAGTTAAGGAGGAGACACAAACTTTACCTCTAGTTGGTGGTATCTGTTACATACAGTTGAACTGAAAGAAAAGCACAGGTCATATATCCTTCGATCAGTGCATGATCATTTTCATTTGCGAATCCTGTTAAGTGGAATTTCGAAATTTTCGTAGATTTAGTCCTTCATTTTTTCTTCTTTTAAATTTTACATATCTATTGAAATGGATCGGAGACAAATCAGATGAAAAAGATGTTGAGAAACGAAAGAATATTTCTATTGTTTATGTTAAAATTGTTATATCATTTTTAGGGGAAATATCAATGAGAAAGACGAAATGACACGTAAATGTTATTACTGCAAGGCTGGAATGCCTGAACTAACGTAAGTTGTTTTAATTGTTTGTTTCACGAGCAGTTTATATTGGTCCTTTAATCGGCGTTTGATTATTTCTGTTTTACATTTAGCAAATAAAATAAATACATTTATGAATAATGCAAATTTTCAATCAAATTTCGGTTCATTTTTTCTCCTTCTTTCACTTTTTTTTTTTTTTTAATTGCCAAATTACCGATATAATGCTCTCTCAAGTATATGTTTTAGTGTAGGTAGTGAAAGTGATTCACAGTGTGAAAAATGTAAGAAGAACGAGGAGAAATATAAAACAAAGGTTAGTTTCATGATTTTGAAATGATTTTATAGTTCTTTTTTTCGGTATTTCTATGGCTAGTTAATTTCTTCAGGACTTTCATTAAACAATGTTTCCAATCTTCAACTTAATTTAATCGTTGGTCACTGTTTTCCAAATAATGAACTTTTCTCTTTAAAATAATCAGAAATGTAAGTTAAACTATTAATGCTCCAATATATCATAGGATTTGACTATTAATTATAATTATTTGATTTATTTTAGCCAACGATATGTATGTATTGCCAGTTACAAGCTGCCTTCGTTGCTAACAAATGTGTTTGGTGTTGTCATGCTGAGAGAAAGTATGGATTACCGGTTCAATGTTCTCAGTGCCTTCAGAAATGTGCCTTTGTTCGAGAGCCCTCACAAAAGGTTACAAATATTCGTGATCAAAAATGGCTTATCGATTTCATAACCCGTATGACTACTGTTGATAAGTTAGTTTAATGCAGGAGAATGCTTTATTACGAACTAAAAACTTTTTCTCTCGTATTCATAATATTAGATGAATTATAGAATAAACCGCTATATTGCCGTTTGTGTACAATGTCTAGAAAAGCAATGTTTGGAGAAGCAGCAATTAGCAATTCATCAAAGTCAAAAAGTAGTAATCATTTGAAGCATAAAAGATCTAATTCTTCTGAAAACAGAACAGGAAAAATATCAAAGGTGGGAAATTTATACTTCGAGGTTTTCTCACTTAAGACAAATGTAGAAGGATAGAATGAAGCTTTTGTTGCTTCTATGTTCCAGCAATTTAGAATACTTGTTTTATATAAATCTTAATATCAACTGGAATTTTCATATTCATAAAAAGTAAATTTATTACGCATACTGCATTTTTTGAATGTAATTTCTGTATGATATGACTTTTTCTTCAGCGAAATGCGATGACGGAAACAACACTGGATAGTGCTCATTCGGAGCACATCTTTGTCATTCAACAATATAAAGATGAGATTTTAGAGCTGCAGAAGAAATGCTTCGAAAAAGACAAAGTTATATTGGAAAGGGATAAAAAGGTTAGCTTATTGAAATAATGAGGATATTATCGTATCGTTTCGCACGGGCTAAAGCTTCACTTATTTTGGGGAGAACTGCAATAGCCGAACAGTTTCTTTTTTTTTCTTTTTTTTTTTTTTTTTTTGATTTTTTCATAAAAAAGTTTTTCTTTAAGATTTTGCTTAGGATTTTTTTTATTTAAAGGTTTTTATAATATCACTGAGCAAATATCATTTATTTGATAATTCATCATTCGACATTGTAAACCTTTTTAGAGAAAGTATCACTTCATAGCTGTATCTAATATGCAGTTGAGCTATGCATGGGGAATAATACATTGTTGATCATCTCAGTACGCTCAACGTGTTATCTGTGGCAATTTAGCATAACAGTTATAGTTTGTTTTAGTATTCATCGTTCTTTACAGATTGCAGAATTGAATGCTGAAATAATAATGCAAGAGCAACAGGGACGAATGAAAATAACCATGATGCAAAAGCAGCATGCTGAATCGTTGCAGTCACTTCATGATCAAATACGGACTTTAAACAAACAAGTAATATTTGAAACTTGAAACATTTCAGTAACAATTGGTAGATTCTGTGTTATTATTCTAAACTAGGATTTCGTTAATAATGAATTAAAGTTTGTTTGATTGCTTTAAACAAATCAAACGAAGCTTCAATTGTCGGATAAATTTAGAATAATTTTTTACCTTCCTAGTTTTTTGTATTTCGGTTTCCGAATTTCAGGTACGACAGCTGCAGAAAGGGTTTTGAACGAGCATCCGGTTGATTTGATCTCTTTTCTACTCTTTTCAATAGTATTAACATTTTTTTTAGCATCACTTATAATAATGTAAATAAGTAGTAAAACTTTCTTCACCAAAGAATATCAGTTAACTTCGATAATGTTTTAACAAATGAATAAAATATTAAGATATTTAATTATGCGATCAAATATATTTTTTGAAAGCAGTCAAAAAAAATTTCATTATGCCATTTACCGATTAATTATGCTTCGATTAAGTATTTAGGATATAACGGAGAATTATTTATATTTTTCTAAGTTCTGTAATATTTGTTATGTCTTTTACACATCCATTGTATCTTTTACATCTCCCTGTTAGTGAACTTCAGTTCTTTGTTTGATAGAACCTAAAGACAATTAAAATAACTGCATTTTAATAAACATCCGTTTGGAAATGGTTCTTCCACTTACTATCATTGATGGGTAAGATCGAAGAAAAAGATTTAATGTATTTTAAAGAGAACATAATTTGTGTGTGAATTTGCATCGATTTCTTCTTTTTTAACTTTTTTTGCCACAATTAGACTTTTCTTGATATTCAAGTTTCTGTTTTAGTCGGAGAACGACTTCATAGTTTGTATATGCATTGTTATCTTGTGCATGTTTAATTTAATCAATCATTTTGTTTTTCTTATGGCCACTTAGCCACTCTTTGCCTTTTTTGCTAATATTTTGTTCTCATATATTATACTCCCTGTAATTACTGACAATTATTTCGATGATATTTATGATTTTCAAAGTTGTTTTGAAGATGAACTATTTTAAATATATGATGTTAGTTTTTTTTTTTCTTTTTTTTTTTTTTTTTTTTTTTTTTTAACTAAAAATAAAAAAATTTAGTGCTCAAGCGGAATGTCATTTATAGTTGTACACTATGATATAGTTTAAACAATTAATTCCGTCTAGAAAAATTTTTTTAATCTGGAATTTTATCTGGATTCGTTAGTGCATGTATGACATTTTATAATAGTATTGCTACGTCACAATTTAATATTTCTATTATATTATTTTCAGGAAGTTTTAAATTTCGAATCAGATACTATTTTTCCGCCATAAATTCGAATAACACTGCATTGCATAATATCTCTTTTGGAGATTCTAGAATTAAAATTTTAGTTAAAATTTAATGAATGCTTTGATTTTTCGTAGATCACATATTTAAGCGAAGAAATAAAACTTCTGTACATTGTATATTTTGTGATTTAAATTTAAGCAAAATTTTCGTATTTTGGATCATCTGATGCGACATGTCATCAAAAATTGGAAATTCTTCATATTTTATATGATGCTACAAAAAGAAAATCATGAAATCCCTTGTTCGATTCATCGCATCATGTCAAATGCATATTTTTCTCGTTTCATTGTCTACATCTGTCTCGATTGATATCAGGAATCTTCAGGATATTTGAAAGTTAAACAATAGTAGATGATAAAAAATTCTAAGGGCTTAGTAAGATTAAACATTAAATAACTCAAATTTTCAAGATCAAATGAATAAAATAAAATTCGTTGATATTTCGAAATTTTCACAATCATTATCAATAACCAATTCAAAGAATAGAATTCAAGCATTACTGAAAATTTTGAGGAATAGAAATTCATAATTTCGGAATTCAAATGGTAAAAGATAGCGATGAAAGGTGCAAAGAGCTTCATATTGTTTATACTCATCAATTGATAAAAAAACTTATTAATTGGTGATATAATCAATTAATTAGCCAAAAATTATATTTCTGGGGAGGATATTATCCTATTAGAGATGCATGAGAATAAACTGAAATAAATTTTAGAATTAAAATTTTGAACAATCTTTGTAATATATCATCATTTCTTCATTAATCAAGAAGAAATTTAAAATTAAAATAGAGCATACTGGATAAAATCTTTAAATATTAGCTAAATTCTAGCAATAATATATGTCTATATATTCAAACAAAAAAAAAACAATCCAAACAAATACAATTTTTTTCTCGAGAGTCTCGAAGAAGTTTGTTTTTTAAATAAATTTCACTATATACTATAATTTAGAATCGTTTCTACATGAAATATTGATATAAAATATGATTTAAAAATCATATAGATATCGAAAGAATTATTGAACTACAAATGTTGCACTTAATACATTTAGCATTCTGTGGAAGCCTAAAAGTATCATCGGTTGCCATGGCAATTAATCCATTTCATTATTTCGAAGAATTTGAGAGGAAAAAATGTTTTAATTATGTAGCATTTGTTATTTTGTTGTAATCAGAAATGCCTTTTGCACCAATAAAGGATGGCGAATTTACGAGTACAATTTATGGAATGGTTTGTTTTAATTAATTTTTAAAAATGAACAAATTTCTACTTCAATGAACATAATCTTTTTTTGCAAGAAAAATTTCAGCATTTTTTTCTTTTTTTTTTTTTTTTGAATTAAAATGTCACCTTTCTTCTTATTGACTCAAAATATATAATATAGTAATAAAATATAAGGCAAATTAAATAATAAAGTATTCCTGGAAAAAAAAAAGTGCTAAAATCTTTTGATTCAAATGATTCAACAATTTATATAATATTACTTCTATTTCATTGATAAATAACTAAGTAAGATGAGATGGAATAATTGATCAATCAGTGATTTTAATTAATTTGTTATTCATTGGTGGAAAATTTAAAGTAAAATTGATGAAAGAGAAGTACGTACGATGTGATATTTATGTAACACAAAAAGTAACAGAAAAATTTAGTTTTTATTATGCGTTGAAATTTTACGTTCAGCATGATATGTTGAAATTCTACGTTCAGCATGATACGTTGAAATTTTACGTTCAGCATGATATGTTGAAATTTTACGTCCAGCATGATACGTTGAAATTCAACGTTCAGCATGATATGCTGAAATTCTATGTTCAGCGTGATACGTTGAAATTCTACGTTCAGCGTGATACGTTGAAATTTTACGTCCAGCATGATACGTTGAAATTCAACGTTCAGCATGATATGCTGAAATTCTATGTTCAGCGTGATACGTTGAAATTCTACGTTCAGCATGATACGTTGAAATTTTACGTCCAGCATGATACGTTGAAATTCAACGTTCAGCATGATAAGTTGAAATAATCAAGCGATACCTAACAATAAGGCAATGGTATATCTTATTGAAAACATCAAATCATAGAAGTTAAAAAAAAAGGAAAAAGAATGAAAGATCAAAAAAAAAAAGACAGATTTTTGAATTCTTGATATAATTTAATTGAGAAATGTAATTCTCGAAGCGCTCTGTCAGAACAAATGTCATTTTATCAGTTAAAAAAAAAAAAAAAAAAAACAAAAAAAAAAAAATTACAACGAACGCCAAATGTAATTTTTTTAAAAAAATTTGTTTTGTTTTTTTTTTTTTTTTTTTTTTTTTGTTATCAATTGATAAAATGCGAAATTTGATATAAACAATTACTGATTTGAATGCAAAAAGCATTATTTCTAGGTGATAACTCTTTTGTTTTTCTTCTTTTTTTTTGTTTCATAATATTAAAATTTCCCATCAAATTGCAGCGAACTAAATTGCGTAATTTGTAAATACAGATACTTCTTATCACATGACCATATGATATTTTTATCACAATACCATGTGACATTCTTTATCACATGATATCTTTCTGTTATTTTCAAAAAAGATCAGAAATGCGTGATAAAAACTTTTTCATAGAAAATGATTATCAGAGAGAGAGAGAGAGAGAGAGAGAGACAAAGAAATGCATATTATTTTTTTTTTTCAAAATTCAATAGCATAATTTGATTATAATTACAAAGCAAAAAAAAAAAAAAATTCAAAAAATGAAAAAAATAATTTCAAATTTAAATAATTTGAAATTTAAATAAAATAGATTTACAGAGTCGAGCAGCATTATCATTGCTTGCTTATTGTCATTTCTATTTGCAAGAATTCGCAGAAGCAGCGAAATATTACGAGAAACTTGTCCAATTTTATCCAACCTATACGGAATATCGACTTTATTGGGCTCAATCTCTCTACAATGCTTTTATGTTTCCAGAAGCTACTGCTGTTATTTCACAAGTGAATTATCATTTGCCGAAATTATTGATTATAATTTTTTTGACACTTTCAAGAAAAAATAAAATGAAATTTTAATTTTTGGAAAAATTAGAAATTACTAAATTTAAAAAATAATTTTCAAAATTTTCAAGCATAAAATATATGGGATATTTTTGAAGATTGATGAACCACAATTTGCTCAACAAGCTCTAAAGTTGGAATCTGCAATCAAATATCGTGAGGAAGATATAACAAATGCTCGAATACTTGTTGAAAAATATGCAACAGATGATCCAGATAGTGATATCAATTTAGCATGCCTTGAATATAAGGTTAGTTAGCCGGTCAAAGGTCAAATAGGATAGTTGGTATTGAATCGAAGAGAACGATGTGCATGATCGGAAGTGATAACAATTTAGCATGTCTTATTAAAAGAGAATGTAAGGTCAGCAGGTCAAAAGACCTATAAGACAATTAAGAATTCATTTTCATTTATCAAATATTTTTCAGGAAGGAAATTACGAAGAAGCTCTTGAACGCTTTATATCCGCTACACAACTTCATGGTTATCAGGTTATTGAAATAATTCCAAAATTCAATCGATAATTTGCTTCATTATTTTAAAAAGATTACTTTTTTTTTTTCTCATTTTTAAAAGAACTTTTCAGCCATGTTTGGCCTATTCAATAGCTTTATGCCATTATCAAATGCAAAATTATTCGCAAGCATTAAAATTCATTGCTGATATTATTGATCGAGGAGTTCAAGATCATCCAGGTAAATTAATTTTTGAATTTTTCTTCAAAATTCGCAATTTTTTTCGGAAAATTTCAGAATCCAATCAAGAATTTGTAATTTTAATTGAATTTAAATAAGCTAAATTGAGCAGAATTATCCATTGGCATGGCAACAGAAGGTATGGAAGTGAGTTCAGTTGGCAATACACATCTTCTGCGTGATACATCTTTGGTAGAAGCTTGCAATTTGAAAGCAGCAATTGAATATAACCTAAAAAATTGTAAATTTTAATTTCTTATTCTGAAAATTATTTCAAAAATCCGAAATTTAATATTTTAAGAGAACTTAAAAATTATGAATTGCACGTTTTGTTTGATTTCTCAATAATCTGATATTGTTACAGTATCAGCAGCTTCTGAGGCATTAACAGATATGCCACCAAGATTGGAAGAGGAACTTGATCCCGTCACTTTACATAATCAAGCTTTAATTAATATGGATAACAATCCATCCGATGGCAAGTTTCCTTTTAGTACCATTTTTGAACAACCAGTTCTTTCATTTCAATTCATCCAATTAATTAATCATTCCTATCATTTTATTAAATTACAAAATCCAATTTCATATTAAAGCAAAGGATTTTCTCGAGAAAATGTATATTTTATGAACACTGTTTATAGGTTTTGCGAAATTACAATATCTATTAAGCCAAAATCCATTTCCACCAGAAACATTCAGTAATTTACTTCTTCTGTACTGCAAATATGAGGTAACATCTTATTTTTCCGTTTTTCTTGACAAATATGAAGAGGAAAAATTTTTATATCAATTAGATGTAATCAAAATTTTCTCTCTTGATAAAATGATAAGAATGAAAGCATTTTCAGTATTACGATTTGGCAGCTGATGTTCTGGCTGAAAATGCTGATTTAACATACAAATATCTTACACAGGTAATTCTTATTTTGAGAAATTTCATTATTATTCAAAATTTCATTTCTTATTTTTTGGAACTATTATTATGATTATTTCGACAGTATTTGTATGATTATATCGACGCAGTAATTACTCAACAAACAGCACCGAAGGATGCATACAATAAATTTGAAGCAATTGGCAATGAACAAATTAATGAATTGCGCAAATTGACCAAACGCATAAATGTATGTTTCTTGTTAGAAAAAAAAAAAAAAAAGAAAAAAAGAAAGAACGAAAACTTTTGCAGTATTTATAATCCAAAATGAGAATAATCTATATAAATAAAAATGTAAATAATGTTCGTTGAGCTTTTGACACGACGTTACAAGTTCTTAACCGATTGCTTAGAAATTTTAACGCAATATTGCATTCGAACAAGCGCATATTTCCATATAGAAGTACCTATTTTTTTAACCTGTTCGTAAGGATAAACATGTTTCCCGCCAAAATGTTCCGATGAGGAGATAAACAAAGTGAGGTCAACCAATCATTGATTCACTGCTATATGATAATGAACAAATAATCTATATGAATAAAAATGTAAATGTTTGTTGTGACTTTTGACATAATGTTGCTAGTTCTCTACCGATGGCTTTGAAATTTTGATACAACCTTGCATTCAAATTGGCGCGTGTTTCTATAAAGATAGATCTGCCTACTTTTACCTATCACAGATGTGACAGGTAAAAGCAAGTGAGCGGATATTTTTATTTATATAAAATGTGGCCGGATATAGCTAATTGGAAATACATATGATAATATTTTGTGCCAATTTCAATTTTCAATCTTAACTAAAACATCTTGACTTCGTAAGATATTTCTGAAATTAATTTTTTGTCGTATTTTATTTATTGCTATTTGTAATGAAAAAACAAAAGAAATTTTATTCCTGAAAAAATTTTCTTCAATATATATATTAACAATTCTTAACAATAAATTATTATCTATAAGAATTCAGGAAATTCGTCAAGTAAACGATGGATTAATTCTTCAAAAAACTATCAAAACATATGATGATACAATGGCTAAGTAAGTATTGTTTTGAATCTAACTACTATTAGGGAATTATTGAGCACCATCAGGCGGAATTAGTAAAATTGATTGATTATTTAGCATAAGATGTTTTTCATCAAGTATTGTTAATTCTGTACTGAACAGCACCGAATATTGGACATTTTGAAAAAAACTTCTGATAATAAACTTGCAAAGAGATTATTTGATTCATTTCATTTCAAAACGTTATCTTTTTTAGCGCTAAAAAAAAATTATAAATTTAAATGTTGTATTTTGATATTCGCAATTTCAATATTGCGTTAAAAAATGAGTATTATTGCTTGAACTGCATGAGAAATTATGTGATATAATCTGTGAATCATTTGAATCATTTTTAATATTTCATACTAATTTCATTTACACGCTAAGGTCATAGATAGGAAATATGAATTGTATTAATTTCAGTTTTCCATTTCCTATTTACAGTTTAATTAAAAGCAGGTATATGCCAGTATTAATGTCACAAGCTAAAATTTATTGGGATATGAATGATTATTTGCAAGTGGAAAAAATTTTTCGAAAATCAGCGGAATTTTGCAATGAGAATGATATATGGAAATTAAATGTAGCGCATACTTTATTCATGCAGGTAGTTTTTTGATGATTCTTATCAGTTATTATCACTTATTTAGCCAAGATTACTTATTATATTATCATTTGGCACAATTATGCTATTATTTTTATTCTTTTGATAGTTTCATCAATCAAATCAAATTGATCAAATTTGACTTTTTTTTTTTTTTTTTCAGGGCAATAAATTCAAGGAAGCAGCAGGATTTTATGAGCCAAATGTAAAGAAGAATTTTGATAATGTACGCTATATTTATTTTTATTTTTTTAAATTTTAATAATTGCATTCACTTTTTAAAATATTTATATTTACTATTTAATATTTTAGAGATTTCAATGATTGCAATATTTACATTTCTTAATGATTCATTGATTTTTGCTGCAGATGCTTAGTGTAACAGCGATAATTTTGGCAAATCTCAGTGTTTGCTATATTATGACTAATCAAAATGAAGAGGTGAATGTTCTGCCTGAAAGTTAAATTTCATAAAATTATAATCTGAAAATATATTATAATTAATCAAGATGAGGAAATTAAGAATTTACTGTGAAATTAAATTCGAAATTTAATTCGAAGATATAATTGCTGCAAAATTAAATTTCATAAAATTATAAATCAAACAAAAGAATTGACCAAATTTCTAACAAATTTCTTCCTTTGAAGGCTGAAGAATTGATGAAAAAAGTTGAAAATGAAGAAGCAAATGCAGAAATTTCAAATATGCCAAAATCTTTTCATTTGTGTATTATAAATCTTGTGATTGGTACACTTTATTGTTCAAAAGTATGTTTCAATTTTGATTATTGATTTGATCTTAAAAGTTGAAATTTTGAAAATTTTGCAAGAAAAAAAACTTTTGCTTTCTTAAATGAAGTATATTTTAGGGTAATTATGAATTTGGCATTTCACGAGTGATTAAAGCTATGGAACCATATGATAAAAAACTCGGAACAGATACATGGTATTACTCTAAACGTTGCATGATTTCATTAATTGAAAATTTGGCAAAACATATTATCAATATTAGAGATTCTGTATTACAGGAATGTCTTGAATTTTTGGAACAATGTGAAAGTTAGTTTGAACAAAATTTTTATTTTCTTCCTTAAATTAAATCATAAAAAAATATCTTTAAAATCTTAAAAGTATCAAATTTAAAAGAAAAAAAAAATTACAACCTAAAATATCAATTATTAGCCTCTAAGAGAATTCAAATCATATAATTTTATATCTAATCATTTTGATAGTCATTTGATTAGCTATAATAAACGCACTGAATATATATCTTCCATTTCTATAAAACTATTGAATTTATTGAAATTTTAAAAATTAATTAATCTCAATTTATATAAACAAAGCGTTAAAATTATTCAAAATATTTAATATCGATAATAATACTTAATGGATAATATTTAATCGAATAATTTAACAAATATTTAAATTTCAGTTCACGGCAAAGATGTACCAACAATAGTAACCGGTCCATTGATAATTGATGAATTAGAAGTTGAAAATGCAAAAAATACGGTAACTTATGAAGCTCGATTATTAAAAGCATTACTATTAGAGGTAATGAATAATTGAAATATTCATCAATATTCAAATGATTCAAATTGATTTGAATCATCATTTATGACGCATATAATGTATGAAAAATTTTCATTTTTTTGATAACAAATATATTGAAATGTTAAATAAAATGAATCATTTTGTGCTCAAAACATTTGCCATCTTATCATCAAAACTTTTCCCTTCATTTCAATTTCCCTCCCCCCTCTCCTCCACCTGTATAGTCATCGGGTCATCAGGGGTCAATCCCGATGGGGTTAATTCATTATTAACAAAATGATAGCATCACTTTTATCCTTTTTACGGCACTCTATTAACTGCTTGTATGAAAGTTATCATCATCCGATCGGGAGGAAATTTAAAACGCGTTAAAGAATATTTAAACCATTTTATTCATTTCAAGGAAAGGTTTAAATTTAAGATTAAAAAAGAGAGTTTTAAATTTCAAACTAAGAAGAAAACTTTAAATTCTAAATTTTAAAAGGAAAATTCCATTTTTCATTGCTAAAATGCTCTTTCTCTCCTTCACTCTTTGACCGATTCCTAACATTTCTATCACATGATACCGATGCAGATAAGCGTTAATTAACCGTAGAAATCGTGAAATGATGACGTTGCTTAGTATAAGTGTCATCATCAGTATCACGTGAAATCACATAACGTCCACGTAAAACCATATGACATCAAATAAATAGATATTTATGTCGAAATAACCTTCCTGAAGATCAGTTAATTTCACGTAATTTAAATTGCCGCCTGTTGGCAGGATGCCAAGCAAGTCACGCGCATTCGTAATGTCTAGACGATCTGTTGGAATGCGCGTGGGTGGGTTGTGAATGGGCGGGCGTCTGAATGGAGGTGACGAAAAGAATGAATACGTGTTACGTGCGTACGTGTGCGTACATTCGTTCTACACGTACGAGTTCACGTTTCAGTTTTTTTTATCGCCTCCAGCGATTTCATAATTCATACTATTATTATTCAATTCAGACTGTGCGTACGTAGTTTTTTTTTTTTTTTTTTTTTTTTTTAATATTCATTACTGCAACGGATACATCGGTGTCAACTAATGTCACAGATATATGTCATTTCGGTTTTTCGGTGCCCCGATGCAGTTATATCTGACGCATTTTCTGACATATATTAGACGCACGTGATTTTATCTTACGAAGCACGTGATTTCCATATCAATTTCAAATGTATTTTAATCTATGATTTTGTTTAATTAATATAGGTATTTTCATCCAGTGATTCTTTTTTTTTTCTTGGTAATTATGGATAAAGATTTCAAATCAGGTTCTGTTGTTTGGGCTAAAATGAAAGGATTCCCACCATGGCCAGCAAAGGTAAGTTTATTAATTAATTTTATCCAATAAAATCACATTTAATATTACTGGCAAGTTTATTTATGCTAAGACAAGTTTATTTATATCATTGCTGGCAAGTTTATTTATGTGCATTAGGTATTACATCAATATGTGGTTAATTTCATCCGAAGAAATCACAATTAATATTGCTGGCAAGTTTATTTATGTAAATTAATATTAATAGCATTAAGCATTAATATTAATAGCATTAGTAAATTAATAGCATTAAGTATTAAATTAATATTTGATTGATTCTGTCCAGAGATTCATAATTAATATTTGATTGATTTCATCAAAAAAAAAAAAGAAAGAAATTAGATTTGCATGATTCGTTAGATTATATAATAATAATTGCTTTAAATGGTAAAAATTAATCGCAAATGAATGATTATTACAGATAATGCAGTCATCAGAGAAAATGGATGGTATACCCGCTGGTCGTTATTCAGTATTATTTTATGGTACACATGAAACAGCGATAATGAAGAAGAATGATTTATTTGACTATCATGCTTATCGTACGGAGTATGAAGTACAGCGGAAGATTAAGGTATTTAGATTTTGCACTTTGACATTAGCTCTGTATATGTAGAATTGTTCAACTTAGGGCTTTTAAAAAAAAAGAAAAAAAAACGAAAAAATTATTTATGAATAAATTTCGTTTTAATAGCATTAATTGAATTCCTTCTTTTTTTTTTTCCAAAGGGTTTCACTGAAGCTTTGCAAGAAGCACGCGAAGCTGCTGGTTGCATAGAACCCAGTTTAACATCACCAATGATTCCTGAAGTATGTTTATCAACTGCAGTTGGAAAAAATGCTTCAGAATCATCTAGCACTAACACTTTATCAGGTTTCTTTTTTTTTTTCACTATTTATTTTTATTTTAGAAAGTGAATAGATCACAAGTTTTTATTTGTTATCTTTTGTTACATGCAATGTTAATCGATTTCTAAGCTTAAAAGCGCTGGATCAGTGTTTCACTAAATTTTAACTAAACGTTATATTCAGGTTATATCTGAAGTCGCCATATTTTAAGGTGTGATAATTTTGCAATACAGGATTCGTTTTTAATTGCTTGAGAATTAGAACAATTGAAGATATTTTTAAAGGTGTCAAAGGTAGTAGTGGAAATAGATGTCGGAGGAAATCGAATCGGTCCGATACCAGTGACAGTCTATTGGAAAATCTTTTGTCTAGTCCAACTACATCTTCACCAGCCAGAATGCGAACTCCATCTCTTTCACCAAGTAATCTTTTATGGTAGATATTGTAAAGATGCGGAACTGTTCTGAACTGTTAAATTATGTCAGATAAATTCAAACTTTTATTTCATTTCAGTTAAAGATATAATGGAAACAAGAAATGAACGGAGGCGTCTGGGAAGCTTCACGTCTATTTCAAATCGTAATAAAACGAATTCATTTTCGCAGTCATATGATATAGACTTGGGCGAAGTAAATTTCTATCTCTTCTTGTATATTATATTAACAAATCATATATTTCAGAGTACTAGATTAAAGAAGATGAACAAATTTCAAGTTCATCATAAATTATTTGCATTTCCTTTCTAGGATCCGATGTTACCGATTTTAAGTGAAGGTACCTGTAACTATCTACTCGATGGAATCGGTACAGACATCGATGAAATTTCTAGGACATCAATGAAAAGTGGCACCAAATGTCCTAAGTCTGTTGGTGATTGCATTTCATCTGGAAAGTTACGTGAACGCTTCAGCAGCATATCTTCAGGACGTACAAGGTTATTTTGGATCCTTAATGCTGTCATATGCGTAATGATGTTTGCTGAATGAAAAGTTCATTCTTCAGAAATCATTACAATTTCATATATGTTCCACATTTCCATTTTATCCAGTAAAGCTTCAGTTTGCATCAGTTATTTATTTCATCCTTATAGTTTTCGTCTTTTATTTTTTTTTTGTACGACCATAAATGGTGAAATTTTTTTATTCGAATTTTTTAGATTACACTCCGGTATGTCAGATGGTTTCGACGATCTCTTCGGATCATCACCACTCTTCAGTCCTACAGATCTACTGTCATCGTTGTCATTCAGCGATATTTTGGGTGCAGCTGATGATCATTCATTACCAGGTTTTGATGAACAAAACTTTGAACTTCATCAACAGAATTCTACGCAAAAGAATTGTTCAAGCTGTGGTCACCATTGCATTCTATATGGTCTTAAGTGGAGGTTTGCCTTTGTTGTAAATAGAAAACATCGCCATAAAAAGGCTCGCGGTATCAGAATGAAAAATTTGAATTCATTAAAATTATCTGATTCTCTAGATGTGGAAATACGAACTGCTTGAAATGGAATGAAATTCATGAACCATCAGTTTCTGAAATAAATCAGTTGCCCAGTTTTGTGGTATTTTTTTTTTTTTTTTTACTTATATTTTCAAAACTTAAAGATTTTCAGCTTCATACAAACTTAATGCATATTTAATGCATCCTTTCTTTAAAATTTGTTTCTGATGTCCTTTACCTATGTTTTTATCTGAGTCGTGCACTAACATGAGTTAAATCAATTATATTCAGTTATTTTTTTTTTTTTCAGAAAGAAAATCCTGACGACATTAAAACCGATCTTGTAACACTGAATGCTTGTTCGGGTGCTCAGCAACTTGAAAGCACTTTAGACAATATTCATGACCCGATCATTTCAAATATTATACCTAATAGCATGCCACCAGATTCGTTCTCAAATATTTTTCCGCAAACATCAGTACCATCTACAGCGAAAGCTGAAAACGATTCCAGTCACATTCAGGGATATCCCCAATGTACTGCGCAGAAAAGTGTTTTTCCAGCCTCAGTGCATCAGAATCAAAATGGATCACTTCCGAATAATCAGAATATTTCTTTCAAAAGAACCGGAAATGGGCGTCCCAAATTTTAGTAGGTTTTTTTTCAAATAATCTTAGTGCATGGAATTTCTTCATTGTAAGTTGAGTTTTTATTACATTTCGTAATTTTTCTTCTGTGGATTGAATGATTTATTGGAATGATGATAAGCATTTGCTGCAGTTTCAGAACGATTTTCAGTCTTTCGTTTATTATTGTCTTAGTAGATAAAAAATCGTTTTTCAAGAAAAAGAAAAAAAAAAAGAACGTCTCTTGAATTTTTCAGTCCATTTTAATAATCTGTTCTTTATTTTTATTTTTCTTACAGCAAAGTGGAAAAAACGCCGTTAGTGGCGGAAGATGGTTGTAGGCACTGTTTTCACTGCAACGGACAAGTACGGCCACAAATGTGCGGCGGCAATAGACACAGGTAATTTTTCATAGTAGTTGTTCAGAAAGTTATTTTCACTGCAACGAATAAGCAGAATTTGCTCATCAAAGATATAATTAATTTAAAATTAATTACTCTATCATCTCTATCTTCGAAAGTCTTTGATTTCAGCTATTATTTTTCAATCCTTTTTACTTTATTTCAGATGGCGTTGCGTCGATAAGAAATGCCGAAAATGGTATGGTTGGGTCAGGAGTCATGAAGAGATACCGAAGGTACTAAGTTTAAAATTTTTAGATTTGGTTTATTCGTACAGATAATATAAGTTTTCTTTTTTCTTTTTTTTTGTTTTTAGGATTTGGGCAAGAAAGGAAGATGGAAAGATCTTATCAAAATTCGAAGGAAATCACCATCAATTAGTGAAGCTGAGGGTGAACAGGTTGTTGCAGAACATTTCAATCTAATTTCCAATTGTATTGATGAATTTTTCTTTTTTTTTTTTCTCTTCATTCATAGAGTTTCATTTTTAATGAAATGCACTTCTATGCTTCATTTTCAGAATGAATCAATTAGAAAGACTGCGAGAAAAAATACGAGGCAGTCAGGTATTTATATTATCAAATCGGTTCTTTAAGTTCAGGGTCTTTTTGTTTCAAGCGGAACTTTAGAAGATTCATGATGAAGAACATAAGCGCAATTAAAATTATTCAAGGACTTGTTGTTGTTGATTTCTTAGTTTTCAGATTAATGTTTCTAGTTAGAAAATCCTGAAATTATTTAGGTAATCGAACTCGATCCTCGGGAGTTATGCAGATGAGGAGTTGTATGGAACGGCGGGTACGATGGTGGACAAATGAAAAAAGAGAAAGTGGACTATCTCCTGAGAGGGAATTCTCAAGTGATCCGTTAGATGCAGCAGCTGTGTGTATTACAGTATCGAAATCAATGACTTCAGCTGCTAGTACTCGGTATTTTATTTCTCGTTAAATGTCAGAAATATGCTAGAATTTACTTTCTCATATTTCGATTTTTATGAAAGTTTTCTCACTATTCATTTTGGTAATGTAAGCCAATTGCTTTTGATAAATGGATAGATGATTTTCTGAGATGAAGTGATTTAATTTCTGATTTATTTTAATATGTAGAACCGATGAACCGGGTACAGTAGATGGATCGTTGGATTTGCTGATGGACACGTTATTCAGCTTATTAGCGCCACTCTTGGCGTTAACGAAGCAGGTGCCCAGTGTTTTGGACCAAGAAACAGAAAAGAAACTTTGGGAAGCATGTGCTTTACATACACCAAGATTCGCATAATAGATTTTTCAGTTTTTGTAAATCTTTTGAAATTAATTTAGAAAATTTTACTCATTTTGGTTAACATGTAGGCTAGATGTTGGGATATCTGCATCCATTCATGATATTGCTATGAAAAAAAATCAATGTAATGATTTTAAAAATTATAAAAATTTGAAAGATTTTAATATTCCAACATTTATTAGGTTAGACCATCCTATAATGTACAGGAAAGAGTCATGTCATTATTCCCTACATATGTCTCTAATACTTGTGAAAGTTATCTGAGATCATTTCTAGTTATTCATCAGGGCTGCTTTTTGTTATAATATTTGTTTACTCCACAATTTACAGAAATGAATTAAACTTTCAGGATCAAGTTCTTTTTTAGCATTCTTGTTGATAACGTTTTATGTTATTATCGTTTTTATATTCAGTATTGCAATTTGAGACAGGAACCAGTTATGCTAGTCTTTGCTGTTACATTTAAGGCTATGACTTTTCTCGAACTAACCGAATATTTTAAAATATACGGTCTCATCTGTGTAAGTCTCACGGAGTTGTTGAACTTTAAAGACTTTTTATAATGAACAAAACTTAATTTATCAACATACTAAAGTTGAAATGGGAGTTTTGATTTCATCGCCAAATTTATGATCATTTGTTTCTGTACATAATTTTTAAAATCTGAAAAATTTCGATCTTGCCTTCCACCTTACAAATTTATGCCCCCGATGTAAAAGTCATATGCGCATTGTTTGTTTTTTCTTTCCCATTCTCAGTTATATTTTTATAAAATTTATATAATTTTGCAGCTGGTGATAAATCTCGGTGATCACAGTGCTTTCTATCCCTATTTGTATTTGCCGTTATTTTCAGTTAAGTTCGTTCTACCACAGTTGTTGGATTTGTTGTTGAAATAAAGTAAATAAACAAAAAGCATTTCTTGAAAAAAAAAAAAAAAAAAGAAATTTAGATCTATACAATCAAGCAGAACTTATAATGAAGCATATATATGTGCTAAGGAAATCCATAAAATATTTATAAAAATTTCATGCAAAACTAGATTAACGTGTACCCAGAAATATGAAAGAAATTCCTTAATTTCAAGATTCATTTCTAATATTCAAGTATTTGCGAAGAGAAAAGATGCGAAAGTTAGACAGAAGCAACACAGATAAATATATGTGGTATATGATAATAAAAAATCATATATATTATGGTTGGAGCAATTCCATTTCTTTCTACAGATACCGGAAATGATATGTAAAGTTTGCATTTTCTTCAGAGAAGAATCGTCTAAGCAAACAGAAACGTGGAAGTCAATTTTCTATGAATTCTTTTATGATTTTCTTTTTTTCTTCACTATAAGCGAGTATATGAATGGCGTGCCTGCTATCATTGTCGACTTACGGTTGTTTAAGCATTCCAATTTTCAGAGAATTATTGTAGTTAATCAGTTCTATAAACACTGAAACGAAAGAATTAGATGCAAGGAATTCAGAAGTTGAATTAAAATGATTCAACTAAACTAAATTTGAAACTAAAGATAATATTGGTGTAAAATTTCTGAAGAATTATCAATTCTGTTGCCTAGAATTATCACAATAAAATCTTCCTATCCCTTCGAAGAGTATTAATAAAAGATACAAATAATTTAATTTATGATCACATTCGAATACAAGATCGATAAATGATTAATACAGGAGAAGCTATTATTAGAAAAATGTAGTAAATTTGTATCAGTTCCTTGAAAACTGTAATATCACATCTATATATACAATTTTTTAGAAAAAAAAAAAAAAAGAAGAAAAAAATGAGTCATTTATCTTATTTACTGAAGAAATATGTAATGAGAATGAGAATAAGAATGAGAGTAACAAAAAATATAAATAGAAAAATTCTCTTTTGTCGTGCCCTTTGTTGATATATAACAGCTCGTTGTACTGCCGTTGCTCCCTGAAAACAATAATTTACACGTACAGACAAGTTTTTTTTATTTTAAATCCAAAGATAAAGAAACATGAAAATATAGTAAGAATAATCCATATTCCAGATATAATGAAAATTTTCCAGCTATATCATTTTGAAATTTCTCAGATTATTGAATCAATTCCATATTCAAATATTAAAATGTTCAACTTCATACTTTATACAATAACAAAACCGTACTTGTTGCACGTGTATAGATGCATGTTCCACATTTGCTTCGATACTATCCATAATTTCACCCTGATCATGTACAATTCTTGCCAAATCTTTCATCACCTGTGTCACGTCGCTGATATCCTGATCAAGTTGTCTCATCGCCTGAATATACAAATCACAAGCGAATTAGTAATCTCATTTTTACTCTCTAATCTTCCGATGTACTCATTTTGGTTTTAAAATGTTTAAATGAGAAACAATTTATTTACAGATTGATACGAACAATAAACAAAAACTTTGGAATTAAACAAATATTTATGTATTAAGCTAAAAACAATATCTCAATGCCATAAATAGGAGAATTTTCAAAGTTAAATAATTCAAAATTGAAACCAGCTAAGTTTTTTTCGTCGCTAAACAACTGTTTATCTTACTTACTCTTTTACTAAACCTTGAAAAGTTGAAAACCAACAATCATAGTTCCCTGCTCTAGTGTTTCTGATAATTTTATGGGCCATATGGTTTGCTTTTGTAGTTTAAATTAATTACGTTGCGTATCTCCTATTTAGTCTGCAAATGCAGTGTATCTCCTGTTTAGTCTGCAAAATTTGTAAGCGAGACAAGGTTGATGATGATCCTTCCAAAACAAGCTTATAATTGCTTTCTTTAAAATCAATGCGAAAATTACTTTTGTAAGAAACCAAAAAGAGTACTGCATTAGGAGAATCCAAAATTTGTTTGGATTAATTACCTATGCCACATAAAAAGTTAAATTATAACATAAATTTGAAATACTAATAAACGAAACAAATTATGAAAGTGACCTCACTCCTCTCCCTGATTTCCGTAAGATGTTGCTGATGTTGAATCTGAAGTTGCTGTCGTTCTTGTTGTTCGTCATCATTTACTTGCTGTATCTGTAACTAAATAAGGCCAGATTGACAATAAATAAGATTTAAAAAAAAAAAAAACAAACAGAAATATTTTCTACCATTCTCGATACATCCTGAGATTTTTATATATAAGGAAGAAATGAGCACAGGATTTAGAGAATTTAGTCTTTTGAATAAATTCAATTTCTACTCAATTTCGTCTATTAGAACTCTCGCAACTATTTCCATTCTCTTTGAAGAGAAAAAAAATAAATTTTCCTTTTTTTTCTTCTACAAAAATATCAGATATCATTTATCCTTTAAAATGTAGTACTGCCATGCTAAGACTAGAAGTTAGGTAGATTTCCACAATTACCTGATTGCTAACTTGCTGATCTTGAGCAGCTACTGCTTTCATTGACTCCTTTTCTTTTGCAACTGCATTTCGTTGGGCTACTTGCAAACGATTTAGAACACCAATTAAATCACCCATAAGTCGTTCACGATGCACTCTCATTGTCGATGCATACCTCTGAATAATGATAGAATGTCGGACAAATTCTCAAAAAAGAAGTAGATAACAAAACTGTTTTTATGAATAAAACAAGAATTTCTATTCTATGATCATAAAATCAGCCATAAATTAAACCTGATCGTTTGACAATTCCACCAAACGTTTCATCAAAGTGTTTGTTTCTTTGCTTAACGTATTAGCTGATGATGTTACTTCTGCTATCTGATCACGTAATTGTTCGCCATCATCACTGCTACCTATTTTTCCACCTAATACTTCCAATTGTTGCACTGAAACTTGCTTATTCACAGAATAATCGGAATATTTTTATCTAAAATTATATTAACATCAAATTCAAATCGTTTTTTTTTCTTTTAAAATTAATTTATCATTTGTTTAATTTCTCATTAAGTTATCACTTGTTTGATTTCTTATTAAGTTAATAGAAGATAACTCAAAGAAAGACATGTTAATTTATAAAAGTTGATTTTTGTTATCAGCCTCAGAAAAAAACATATTCCAGTGGAAATGCTCCAAAACTAAATCATTATCAAGATATTTGCCAAAGATATTAGGAATATACATGTACATATATTGAAGTTATATGAAAGTTAAGTTCTGTAATATTAAGACGATAAGAATGTTTTCAAATTCGAAAATTATCCTTTTAAGAACGTCAACTATAGAATGAAATCTCTCGGAATATTTCTCGGAATCTCTACATTTCATATGCATAAGAATATTATCATTTTTTATGTACAACGAAGTACACCGAATGAATAATGCATATGTAAAAGTAATGTTAAATAAAATAGAATACCATAATGATTATGTGACAGATATAAAAAGGAATCAGAACCATCAAAACAAATCCATGATTATCCGATCAAATCCGATTAAACGAATCCGGATATCTACGGGATCAATTTTCCTCATTTAGGAGTAATTTTCTTTAAATCACTGATAGAAGATAGATAAAAATTAATTAAAAAAGAAAAAAGAACAAACCATAATGGCTTAATCGTTGGATATTACTTGCAATGGTTGACACCAGTGTACTGCTTTCAACACCACTTGAATTCATCGTCTTTTTTCTGAAAATAAACAAAAAAAAAAAAGAAATTTGAATGAAATTACAATACAAAAGATACAAATAAAAACAAATATACAAGTAAAGTAATACACAACATCGCAAATATATCAAGTAAAAATAGTCCAAATAACAATTGAATAACATTTAACAAATTGAATTCAAAAGTAATTTGAATAGATAATTTCCAAACAGAATGAATAGAAATATATGAAATTGATAAGAAATAAAAAAAGAAAATACTGTGAAATTTAAAATCAACAGTATAATTTAAATTTAGGAATAAATATATCTTTGAGGAAAATTTATAAAGAAAGATAAAAAGATAATTTATACGGAGTTAATTTATCAATTTATCTCGGAATAATTAATTACTATCTCATAAATAATATCGACATAATTTTATCATTTTACTCTGAATTTCCATCATTTCACTCTATATCATTCTGATGTATAATTCTTATATCATATGAAAAAGTTCGTTCTTCTAAAAAATATAGAGTAATAATTAAAGTAATATCCTAAAGATATATATATATA